>CAJNJA010029931.1:0-30931 GCA_905231915.1 Symbiodinium necroappetens
TATATAGGGTTTAGGATTCTGGGTTTAGAATTTAGGGTTTAGGGTTTTACGTTTAGGGTTTAGGATTTAGGGTTAGGGCTTAGGGTTTAGGATTTAGGGTTAGGGTTTGGGGTTTGGGGTTTAGGGTTTGGGGTTTATAGGGTTTAGGGTTTAGGGTTCTCTAGTAGCCCCAAGGGTCCACGTACCCAAAAAGGTTCCTTTAAGGAGGGTTCCTTGTAAGGGTATGTACCATAAGGGTTTAGGTATTAAGCGTCCATGTGCCCAACTAGTAGATACATTGGCCTTGAAGTAGTCTCTATATTTATTCTTGGGGGTCGAAGTATCGACTATTTGGGTACATAAACCCTTTTGGCCAGTTTGTATTAAAGGGTGGACTCTATTGGCCAAATCTGAAACGAGGGCAGGATGGGGCTTTGAGGTTCATGGGTACGTAGCTATAAGTAGGGTTTAGAAGCCCCTAATATAGGCTATATGGCAGGCATTATATCGTTCTCCCAGTTCTAATTCTACTTATAATTAACTACCCATGAACCTCGAAGTAGGCATCATCCCCGCCTTACGGTGCCAGCTGATTCAGTTTCCGTGGCAATTGTCCTGCTTGTTCTTCCCAAAGTTGCTAGTATTCACAAATTACCGCTACGATGTCCTCCTGCTCGTGCTGCCGGTACTGATGACGACAACAACTACCACTACCACTATTACTACGACAACGACCACCACCTAGAGACTTCAAGTTGGCGAAGCAGAAACCCTAAACCCTAAACCTTAAACCCTAAACCCTAAACTCTGAAGCCTAAACCCGAAACCCTAAACCCTAAACTCCTAAACCCTAAACCCTAGAAGTGCGAGACGTTTGCACCCAGGTCTTCGCCCCGGTGATGGCGCTTTTGTACGCCGCGCTGGCAGGTTCCCCGGAGACCCTACCGCCAGACCCCCACGGCTAGAGGTTGGATACCGCCCCCACTCAGTGACAGTTGAGTATTTTTTTATAATATGGATATATAAGGCGCTTGATAATAGTAGCCCTATTATAGACTGTCAGTGTATGCGGGCAGCACCCATGGCTAGAGGCTTGAACAATTACCCAACTTATTCCTTATCAGGGTTTCTTATTACAATTCACTTTGAGATACCCCCCAAAGTTTTCTTAAGCATTAAGGTCCTACGTTTTCTGGATTCATGTTTAAAGGGTCTTGGCTCCAAGGACCATATTTCTGTGAGATGTTCATGTTGAGCCTAAAGGCTGGGTTCCTGCCAACCAGTGAAGGAGTCAGAGCCCCCGCGAGGCTTTAGGGTTTAGAGTTTACCTTTCGGTATCCATTGTAGTTGTGTTTCGGTTGAGCATGGTTAGCATCCTATAATACAAAAGGAATGGATCCTGCCATGAGAGTCCGCAAAGAAAGTGTAGTCATCAGGGTTTGCAGTACGTGAGACGATTGGGGGTTAGCAGTTAAGGATGCGGGCGTCTTATGCAGAACCCCGCACTTCCACGTGTAGCTTGCAGAAACTGTCAAGAAATCGAGGATGGCCCTCTTCCATCGCAATTTTGGGACGAAGGCCGCTAGGAGAATCGGCATGGGGCTTACAAGTGGTCTGTCCCGAACTGCCCCTGCCAGGCGGAATAAGCAACTAGGATGGACGTAAGACTACTCTACCGACTCAACACAACCAAGGTGCATTCTCAATGACCCTGAACCCTAAATCCTATGTAAACGCTACACCCTAAACCCCAAACCCTAAAGCCTATAAACCCTAAAGCCTAAACCTTGCGCTTCTTGAAATTGGCCCCTTGTTTTGGAATCAAATTGCAAGGATCCTACCTTGTCAGGGTCTGTACTAGGGCTGATGGGCAAGTCCTGTCTTACCCTTGAGGATTCTACCGGAATGGCCATAGTTTAGGACTATTAAGGTATTGCAGCAGGATCTTAAACCCAAGCACGAAAGCTTTATTCTAGTAAGCAACTATACAGCCCGTAGCTTATTGAAGCCTTTTTCCTAAACCCTGGCCCCCTAGACTCTAAACCCGGCCCCGTAGTGTCCCGAATTTCCGGAAGCTCCCCAACAGTAACGAAGTACTCTCTGGCAGGCTACGCCGTGGTGTCTCTCTGGGGCAGGTTGGAGAAGCCGTTTGGTCGGCATTTTGTGTTTGAGAAGGTGCCGAGTTTGAGGGTTCTGGGATGGTTGGGCTTTAAGTTTGGGGTGTGGGCTTAGGGTTTAGTGTTTAGGGTATAGGCCTAGGGATACCTCTAAGTTTCAGGGGGAGAGTGCCAGGAGACCACCAGAAGACCACCGGAGGTCGACCGAGAACATCAGGAGAATTTAAAGCGACCCCTCTGAAACCGCTGGAAGACCACTGGAAGACCGCGAGGAAATTGCGTCCAAAATGTTCTTAGACCGTGGATACTAAACTGAGGCCCTAAACCCCAAAGCTTAGACGTGGCTCTGTAGCCTCCCTTATCTTCTGAAACCTGCCCAGCAGAGAGATGAGGCCTCAAAGCCCGAAATCCGAAGCCGCTTCACCCCACAGCAACTTTCTCAAATCAAACCGAATCCCCAATCCTTAAAGCGTAAGCCGCTACCCTAGCCTTGAACCCAAACCCTGAACGTTTGGCCCGAAGTGCTCAACCCCAAACCCTCCGAAAGCTCTTGTTTAAGCTCCTCCGAAACGTGCGCTGCACTATTACTTGGACCCTTTGGGTAAGCCCTAATGTAGGAACCTGATTAAGAAATCCTGGTCCTAGAACCACAACATATTAGGATTCATATTCAGAACCCCCAGGGTTTCTTAATCCGGTTCCTATATTCATTGGGCTCAAGGCCCCGAACCCTAAGGGTCCATGTACCCAAATAGTATCTACGTTGGCCCAAAGCACTCATATAGGGACTACTTTAACGTCAGGGTATATACTATTTGGGTACATGGACCCTTGAACCCAGAACCCTAAACTCATGTGGTACCCTTATAGAACCCTTGAAAAGAACCCTTAAAGGATACATGGACCCTTAGGGGAAGAGCAAAGGATCCGATCCTCCTTGCACCGCGAGTTTGCGCTCCTGGAACTGCTCGAGACCAGGGTGCCGAAGGACCTGAGAGCTTGTTCACAGGGTTTAGGTTTAGGTTTAGGGTTTACCCTAACCCTTAAAAAAAAACCTTCCTTTCTTCGGGTTCCTTATTATGATGTCTTATAATACGTCCTTAAAAAGGTAAGTTCTTTGGGGTGCAGGTAGGGTTTAGGGTTTAGCATTTCGGGTTTAGGGCGTCCAGAAGCTTCTACAAGGGCTCTTCAAGGGCTCTGCACCGCAAAGTGGGGGTTCTTGCTTCCAGATGGGTTCTTCAACAAGAAGCGAGTGTCCACGGTTCCAGGTGCGCCCATATAGTTCTTGAGGGTTTAGGGGTTGCAGTTTAAGGTGTACGTGCCCGAAGATCGAAGCCGCAGACGACCAACCGAGTTGGCTATCATGAAATCTGGTTTTCTGTACCCCCTAGCACCACCAACAATTATCGGGAATGATGGGGCGCCTAGTCCATCCTTCAAATAGAACATACTTTGGCCCCAAAGTAGCGCTACTTTAAGGCCAAAGTATATACTGTCTGGGTACATGGACCCTAAGGGCTACGCTAATCCTAGAGCGCTGGAAGGATGACTCTGGGCTGCGGAAGCTCTTCTACGATCACGTGGAAGGGGTGGAGCAATATGAAGTTAAGAGGCGCAAAGGGCTTTCGAGGGGCTTTTAGGGTTTAGTGTCTAGGGTTTCGGTTTCGGGCTATTGGGTTTTGGGGTTTAGGGTGTAGGGGGATTAGGGTTTAGGGTGTAGGGTTTAGGGGTTCGTGGGGTGTTTAGATGCAGGGATGGGAGAGTCAGGGCTTTGGAATGGTGTTCCCGTAGAGGCTCTCAAAACCTGGCATACCTTTTTTTCAGGAAGTACCTGTCGTATAGACTTAAAAACCCTAAACCCTAATCCCACGGTATAGAGTTTAGAGTCAAAGAGCTGCTTAGTGAATCACTGAGATGCACCTAACAGCATGCTTGGCTTTGCTTTTTTGAAGACATGGTTCGGTGCCCACCCAAGTTTGGGGTATGCGGTTTGGTTTTGCACTTCAGGTTTTAGGTTTGGCCGTTTCCTTGGCGCAGGATTTAGAGCTTAGGGTCTAGGGTTTAGGGTTTAGGGCTTAGGCTGACGGTGTGCTGTTCTGTATGTGCTTGCGCTTTGCACTGCTGGACAGAGCCAGCATTCTAGGTTTTGTCGTGCTGCATAGAGACGAAGCGAGCCCAATCTTAGCAAACAGAACCCGACTTCATGCTAACCCTAAAACCCTATCCAGGTCCGTACATTATTACCTTACTACAACTATGAAGGGCCCGACGTATCTCACAACCCCAAAACAGTCCGCAATAAAATCCTACAATAACTTTGCTCCAATCATGAAGGTCCCTAACCCCACTAGTTCCTATGAAAATCATCAAGGCCCAATTTCAATCATGAAGGTGCGCACCTTCAGTCTCTGTTGTAGTTTTTTTTGGCTTGACAGTTTGAAGCTTAGGATCCTCGAAGGTAACCCAAACAGGAACTACAATGCAACCCCATTAACCCCATGCAGACCTCCTTTCAGTCGTGATGGTCCCCTCCTTACAACACCCTAAACCTTGCCTTAAACCCTACTTGGAGGTTCATGGGGAGTTCTACGTGGAGTTATACGTCCCCTAATAGAGACTATAACTATAGATACCCTACTTATAACCCTACTTAAAACTACCCCTAAACCCTAAACCCTAAACCCCTAAACCCTAAACCCCTAAACCCTAAACCCTAGACCCTACAGAACCCTTAAAGGAACCCCACGTAGTCGCTTCCGCAGGGGCGTTCCGGCGCCGTCTCGGCTGAACCATCTCGCAGAGCTCCGACGTCAAGCTGGGGTTTAGGGCTTAGGGGTTTAGGGCTTTTAGGGTTTAGGGCTTAGGGGTTTAGGGGTTTTAGGGTTTAGGGTTTAGGGGTTTAGGGTTTAGGGGTTTAGGGTTTAGAGGTTTACAGCACCTAGGGAAAAAAACAAATCGCTTAGGGTTTAGGGCCCCCGAAGCCCTAAATCCCAAACCGTGTTGGAGTGGAGGGTTTAAGCTTCCAGGGTTTGGGGTTTGAGGCTTTAGAGCTCAGGATGATATGGGGTTTGAGGATGTAGCCTTTGAAGCCCAAAATGCCTTTTCTTGCATAAGGGCTCTGTATTTGGACTACTGGGTTTCAATGGGTTTCATGTAACTCCCCAAGAATATACAGGGGTTGGCATTTCTTACACAAGTTCCTCTTATGCCCTGTTATCGTATCTTGAATCATGTTGTTCTTGCTGACAGCTGCTATATGCCAGACCGCAAACCCCTTGGGGTTTAGTGTTGAGGATTTTTGGAAGAGTTCTAGAAGGTTTCAGGATTATGGATTTTTTTGTTTTCTGCTCAAGGGGGCGCCGTTCTAGTTGTGAAGCTCCAGTTCGCCTACCCATGCATGTAACTACGTGTGTGTATATATGTATATGCACCCGTTCATGCGTGTATGTGTGTACACATGTAGAGGCACATTTTCATATTCACGACTTTTCGCCTGTCTGCTCCCGATACTGCTCCCCCGGCTGCTTCGGTCACACCGCCGTCTGAGAGCTAAACAGCTCTTATAAGTTGTGGTATATTCCTTCATTAAGCTTGTATTCCTCAAACCATATTAAAGGTTCCCTAAACCCTAAACCCTCAATGGCCCTTATAATTCAAGGTATATTCCTGAATGAAGCCTTCGTGAAGGATTTTTTGGAGTATTTGGGGTCATGAGGAGATGGCCGCATCGCCAGCACTCGCCGATGTTTCAGCGCAGCAGGAGATCCGAACCATAGCGGAGGCGCCACCTTACCATAAAAACATATGTATGTATGTATGTATGTATGTATGTATGTATGTATGTATGTATGTGTGTGTATATATATCTACTCACACCTAGGTCGGGACTTGGGGTTCAGGGTTTTGGTGTTCAGGGTTTAGGGGTTCAGGGGTTGAGGGTTTAGGGGTTTAGGGGTTTAGGGCTTAGGGCTTAGGGGTTTGAGCTTCAACCAGAAAGCCTGCCTAACACCCTTTGTAGCAGGGATCCCTACGATGATGTCCGTACATAAACCCCGAATACCGGTTGCGTAAGCACTGGGGTTTTGGTGCCAGTGATCCAGACCCCCGAAAGGATCTCGAAAATAGAACGCCGACTTCTGGGACCCTATACTGCTCAACGGGCTCTTTGCAGGAAAAAGTAGCAGCCCCAGTTTAAGACCTTATCCTTAGTAAAGGGTACCTTACAGGAACTGGAACCCCTTTAAAGGAAACCCTTAAAAGGGAACCCCTTAAAAAGGAACCCCCTTAAAGGAAACCTAGAAGGAACCCGCTTCAGGGATCTGCTTTTTGGATCCTCCCAGGGGTTCGGAGGTTGGGTTTTGGAGTTTAGGGGTTTAGGAGTTTTAGGAGTCTAGCGGCTTGGGATTTGGGGGTGCTTGGAGTTTAGGGGTTTGGGGGTTTAGGGGTTATGATTTCGAGGTTGAAGGTTTCGGGTTTGGGCTTCAGGGGTTCAGGCGGTTTCGGGCTTATGGTTCAGGGTTTTTGGTGGCTTGTTGTGGTCTGGAGCCCTCGAAGGGGGCCAAGGCGGATCCAGTGTTAAGACACTCCCCTTCTTGATCAGCAGCCCTCAGCCCTAAAGCCTAAGCCCTGAACCCTTAAACCTCTAGAGCCCATAGAAGCCCCAAGCCCAAGCTGCGCCAAGTGTGATCAGGCTCATTCAGGTTCCCATGCCAGGTACAAGGCCCCGAACCCTGAAGCCCCGACCTCCATGCACAGGCGACCCAGACCCTAAACCCTAAACCAAAAAACAAAGCCGTAAGCCGTAAACCCAAAAGCCAAAGCCCCAAGACCCAAAACCCTATACCCCTGACATGGTACTTCAGACCTTTGAGTTTTGTTTGGTCATGGATGTGTGTTTGTCAAGCCACAATGTGCATCTCTGCAGAAAGTTTGATAGTTGTTCTCCGGTGTTTATTGCATGCCCCATGTTTAAACACAGGCAGTCCATGGAGCTTTATGCATATGTTCCTGCTACATCGACCGATCTGTCCATGCATCCACCCACCTATCTGTCTGTCTTGGTGTCTGTCCATCTGTCTAGCGATCTGCCGATCTATGTATATGGATTTGTCTATCTGACTCTGAAGCCCAAAGACGCACTCCCCTTCCACCCAATTCCCCCAACCCTAAACCCTAAACCCTAAACCCTACAACCCTAATTCGGTTTGCCTCCATCAGGACCCCATCTTCCCAAGCCCTAAGCCACCTAAGCACTGACACGCTAAAGTCTGTACCTTGGGTGTTGCGCCCACACCGTAACAGTCTAGAATATGGGCACTACTTTGGGCCGCATATATCTACATCACAAGCGTTTTCAGGTGTTACTGAGTGGGGGCCGTGTCCGAGAACCCTCAACCCTAAACCCCTTCGGCTCGTTTCCTTGGCGAAAACAGGTTCGTGCCGAACGCCGGGCAGCTGAAGATATCTGCTTCCCAACGGCCTGCCCTCTAACAAGTGGGGGGTTTAGAGTTAAGGATTCAGGGTTGAGGGTTCAGGGCTTAGAATTTAGGATTAGCGTTTAGGGGAGGTCTCTATTTGGGAGGTTTTGGTGGGCGGGTTTCGGGGTTCAGGGTCGAAGGCTTCGGTGGCTGCGGTTGCAGGGTGTTCGAGATCACATCTTGGGGTTCAGTTGGTGCTCATGCTCTTTGGCTCTTTGAGAGTAGCGTGGTAGGTTTTGTTGTTGGGTTTCGTGTGGCTTGGACCCTGCAGGGCGTTTCCAGGGGCTCTTTAACATCACCTGGCGCGTTTCCTGGACATGTCTGGCTGCAGCCTCCGTTTCTAGACTTGGGGGCTTAAGTTTTACTGTGTGCCTGGCATGTTGGAGAAGTTTCGCGAGCTGTTTGGTAGGAGGATACATGCCGACGAGTGCTTACCCTCAATCCTAACCCGACTTTGCCGAGGTCGTTTGGGCGTCCCTTCGGCTGCTTGCAACGCTGTTGCCGCTGGGCCTGTATAAATCAAGTTCAGTTTGACATCGAGTTTACCCTAAAGGGCGTAAGCCCTTGAAGACTTAAACCCTCAACCCTGAAACTCACGCCGGTCATTAAAGCCAACACGCTATACCCTCACACTGTTCACAGGTATTTCCGTTGAGAACCCTCAACCCTAAACCCTAAATGCTAAACCCTAAATCCTACACCTTAAACCCTAAGTGCTAAACCCTAAATCCTAAATCCTAAACTGAGTTCAACGATTTCGTTTGACAGGTATAGGATGGTCCTAGTCACCTAGTCCTATGCTTGTATCCAGGCCGCTATATCATGCATTATGTCATGGGTCCATCTAAGGCCTTACGGCTTAGGGTTTAGGGTGTTTAGGGTCAGAAACTAGAAAAAACTGACAGTACGAGTTTCCTCAAGGCCCGGGAGAGGTGTTGTGCTCTCTTTTTTGAGTTCGTGCTTTGAGACAAGGTTTCGGTTCGAGAGTCATTAGTAGTATTCACAAAGACCTTCAGCGGAGCTAGTATAGAAGCCTAAAGCAATTACCAATATTATTCCTTAGGGTTCCTTATGATAACTTTGCTATAAGGGAGCCCGAAACCCTATTCTAATTATTAAGGCCTCTTCAGTAGTCCTTTCTTAACACGATGTCACTATGTTCTAAAGCAACACAACCCTGGGAATCTTCTGCACCTCCGCCCATGCCGTTGCCTAATTCGGCTCAGGCTACCCCAAAGCCCCTGCTATAGGGGCCTAAATGATTACCTATACTATTTTGGCGGCTCCTCGTTATAATATTAACATAATAGACCTCAAAGCCCTATTCTAACTATTAAGGCCCCTACTTTAAACCCCTAAACCCTAATCCTAAACCCCTAAACCGGAGACCCTAAACCGAGCCCCCCAGAAAGTTGGGCTTCTGTTCCCAGGGTATCCAGGGCTCCAACTCCCGGCCAACTACAGCCTGTTGTAGAACACATATGCCTCTAAGCCTTCATGACCGTGTGGCATACAAGACACGGTATGTTTAACGTATGTATTTGTACATATGCGCATGTCTATATCGATCGGCCGATCTATCTTTCGATCCATGTATCTATCTCCTTCACTCTCCATATATATATATGTGTGTCTGTGTACACATCTGTATACACACGCACAACACACTTGTAATTTATTTCCTATCTATGGCTATGCTGTACTTATATGCATACCTGTGTCGATGTACATACTAGTTGTTCATAAGTTCTGCATGCTCATGTTCCTCCCTGTTTCATGGCACCCTTATTTCGCTAGGCCTTTGGATTTGGGGGAACTAGTGGGAAACTAAGGCTCGTTGCCTTCGTCCTTCCCTGCGGTGCGACGCCTGTAGAAACAGGCGACTTGCTGCGAAAAACCAAGTTTGGAGCGTTGCGGTGTCGAGTTTGACCGTGGATGTCTTACTGCTAGAAGGCTGGAGAAAGGCTTGGCAGTGGTTTGTCGCATAGGTTTTCTTGAATTCAGATACACAACCGGTATCACCAGCCGTGCATCTTGTCCCATTGCCGTTTTCATTGTTTTGGTGCTCTGGTCGTTTGCCACTTGCTAAGCGATTGATGTGTTGGCTCATCTTACTATGATGTTGTAGCTCTGCGCTTGAATTGGTCATGTTCTGCACAGTTTATTCCCTCACCCTAAACCCTAAACCCTAATCGCATTCCTGTTGTTCTCTTCAGCGTTGCTTCTTGTCGCTCCGTCTGCCATTCTTGGCCATTTAGCAGCCAGCGTCCTGGAGACTGGTCTTAAACCTAAATCCCGAAACCCTAAACTCCTAAACCTAAACCCTAAAACCCCAAAGCCCCAAACCCAAAACCCCAAAACCCTAAACCCTGAACCCTAAACCCTAGTAAACCCATGGAGCACCAACCCCCGAGCTTCAACTCAGAACCCACCTCGCAGCAGGGCGAGGCATGCGTATCCTCTTCTCCATCTTCGTGGTGGTCCTCTTCTGGGTAAACCATCTCTGCCTGCATCCCAGTTTCAGCTAAACCCTAAGCCCTAAACCCGAAACCCTTCCGTTTAGGAACTTGCCGGGGCGCTAACGTGCAAGCGTTCTGTACGGATCCGTGAAGCTTGGGGGTTTCGAGTTCAGGGCTGGGGTTCTATGGACCGAGGAAATTGTCGATGTTGATAGGTGCTTCTGTGTAATTTACGCTAAGCCCTAAACCCTGAATCCCTAAACTTTTAGGGTATTTGGGTGGAGGGTCTCGGGTCTGGAGTTGCAGTCCTGTTGGAACAAGCGAAAACAACTCCAGCACTTACGGTACGAGATCCACAGTAGTACGAAAAGCCCAACAGCCTGACATACGTAAGTCCATCATGGCTTCCGGTAGTGGAAGGGGGATTTACCCTGAGCCCTAAACCCTAAACTGCAAACCCTAACCCCAGACCATCAACCCGGACCCTAAATCCCACCCATAGGCCCCTAAGTAGTTCCTCTTTATAGTTCATATTTAGAATCCTATAAGGTAATCCCAAAAGGGAACTACTTAGGGGCCTATGGGAAACCCCGAGAAGAGGTCCCCCTTCTGACCAGGCCCCGGTTTCCCTCAGACATGGCTGGGCCAAGTTTTGACAGGGTGTCCACGAAGCTTAGAAAAAAAACCGAAGCACCACATCAAGAAGTCTACAAGCCCTGTGAGCCGTAATCTTGATCCGCAAACCCTGGACGGCTTAAACCCAAATGTTTCGCTCTACTCTTCAACTCTTAAATCCTAAATCTTGAGCCCAAACGGGCAAGCTGTTATAAGCCCTCTTCCATGATAGTCATGATTCTGCGAGCTATGGTATATCATGAAGTTCGTACTTATTAATTCAGGGCTTAGGGTTTAGGGAACCTGAACCCGAAGCCCTGAACCCACAGGTGTAAGACCCTGAAGCCGTCAGCATCAAAGCATGTGCGCTCATGATGCTACAAGTAGAAATTCTACGGTTTTTTTTGCCGCTTAAACGGAGAAGACAAAGGTGTAAGGCGTTGGCCCTAGACCCGAAGCTCTTTTGCCCTAAAGCGGTAAGAAAGAGGCCGAGACTTGGTCGATCTCTGCGGCGGAGATTTCCAACTGGACGTGGACGAACTGAGGTCAGGAGCTGAGTTTTAAGGTCCTTTTTCGTTCCCGGAGCCTCCGAAGGCCCGGAATTCAGGGATATACATGATTTTTTTGCAGGTATCCTTAAACAGTTTTGTTAAAGGCGTGTTTCTTGATTACGAGACTGTGGAGTCTCCAGGCAGGTCGAAGAAGCTTTGGGGTCCATTGATAAGGAGATTCCGTTGCTAGCCCCTCAGACCCTAAACCCTGAACCCTAAACCCTAAACCCTAAACCCTACCCTTGCATAAGTTTCAGCTTTGACTTGGCATTGATATTGCAAGGACCTTGAGGCAGGCTGTGGATTTCAGGTGTCAGGTTCAATCCGAAGATGGTTCTGTAATCATCGTTATAAACCATAAACCCTAAACCTTAAAGCCTATACCCTATACCCAAAAGCCTGTGCCCTTAAACCCTAGGCCTTAAACTTATCGGCTTTGTTGGAAGTATGCTCCAAACTCCAAGCCCCCAGACTCCAAAAGCCTGGACCCTTACACCCTGAGCCTTTAACCCTTGTAGAACACGTCCAGTATCCCTGAAGAAACCTTGGCCTCAGGAAAAGCCTTAGCATGAAACCCCACTCATAAGCATGGTGACGACCCGACCACCATGGACAGATCATCCAGGCGTGATGCCGGGCTCTTTCGCCAGCGCCGAAGAGTGAGCTGATCTCAAGACAAGGACCAGGGTCACCGTTGTGGGCAATTTGGGATCGAGCCGGAGCCTAATATTAATAGAAACCTTAATACTTCTCAAACAACATTCCTGAATTCCGGAGGGTTCCTTAGTATTAATCATGCTATAATCTATTTACCCCAAAACCCTATCCTAGTTATGGAGGCCCTATATTACACCCCAGCAGTCTGAGCACATGGAGGGCCACAGGGTGGCATTGGCTAACGATCGGAGAAGTCGGATCCGGCTTAGGCCTCAGGGTTTAGGGTTTAGGGGTTTCGCGTTTAGGGTTTAGGGTTAAGGGGTTTTGGGATTTAGGGTTTAGGGTTTCGGGGTTTAGGGTGTAGGGTAGGGTTTGGGTTTACTACAAGTGCTGCAGAGCTTGAAGAGCTTGGGCTGGGCTTGAGACCCGTGCAATGTGGTCGTTGGAGCCAACAGCCTTGACTAAACCCTAAACCCTAAATCCTAAACCCCAAACAAAACCCATAAAATTGTTATGACATCTTCAGTCCAACACCGAACTAAATCCCACACAACACCTCGCCGAAAACCTAGTCAAAAAAGCACGGAAGACCCTAAGCCCCCCAAGCCCTACAACCTTAGACCCTAAAACCCCTAAACCCTAAAAGCCCTAAGCCCCCCTACTCTAGAGCCTTACAGCATCAACGCCCTTATGACAAAGCCGTTAGCCTGGTTCAGGGATTTAGGGTTTGGGGTTTTGGAGTGGTTTAGGGTTTTGGAGCTTAGGGCGTAGGGCTCAGGATCAATGAGGGTTGTAACATAAAGACACCCCTCGATTGAAAACACCTTTGAGCATGTGAGTCTTTTCCTCCGCTGGGTTTGTGATTTAGGGATAGTGCCGATGCCGAAGCCGACGCTCAGAAGCTAGAGCGTAATGTCAGACCACTGACGTTGCATTGTCCCTTTCCCTCCTCCTAAACCCTAGAGCCGAAACCCTCAACCCTAAACCCTGAAACCATAAACCCCTGAACCCTATTGATCACCTAAACCCTAAACCCTGAACCCGAAGCCCCAAACCGTGCACCCCAAAACCTAAAGCCAGAAGCCGGCCTTTTGGGTTGTGGGATCTGCCCAGGAAGCCATGCTCAGAGTCTCTGAATAGGCCTCAGAGGCCTCATAGACTCTGGTGCACGAGCTCAGGTCATGTGGGGTTTAGGGTTTAGGGTTTAGGGTATACTTTCCAATACTACTAAGTTCGTCGGGGGGCGGGTTCCATAATCTTCAGTATACAATTATGCCAGAAGGTATCTTGAAGCCACATTCTGACCATGGAGGCCGGTATATACCCTAAACCCTGCCTATAAACCCTATAAAGCCCTATAAACCCTTCAAACCCTATAAACCTTATAACCCCTATAAGCCCTATAAACCCTATAAGCCCTATAAACCCCAGAAGCCCTATAAGCCCTAAAACCCTATAAGCCCAAAAAGCCCTATAAGCCCCAGACCCTAAACCCTATAAACCCTCAACCGTATATAAGTGCCGTCCGCAGGATCCCTTTTCCTTCTATAAGCCCTATAGACCCCAAACCCTATAAACCCTAAACCGTAAATACGTGGCGTCCACAGGATCCCTCTTCCTTGGGGAGAAAGCCCTAAACCCTAAACCTTATAAGCCCTATAAGCCCTAGAAGCCCTAAACCGTATATGAGTGGCGTCCACAGGATCTCTGGGGGAAACTCCCGGCCTACCTGCGGCCTTTTCGATGCCGTGAGCGGGGCCCGGGGTCGGAAAGCGCGGAGTTGTGATCTTATTGGCGGATAAAAGGGGTAGGGTTTTATAAGGTTTTATAGGGCTTTGTAGAGTTTATAGGGCTTATAGGGTGTATAGGGGTTTTTGGTGGCTTTTAGGGTTCAGGGGTTTGGGTTTAGGGTTCAGGGTTCCAGGGTTCAGGGTTTCGGGTTAAGGGGGGGCGATTTTCAAGGGTTTCGAGAATTTCAGGAGTTCGATCGTGGGTTGCGGGATCCCGGTCCGGCATGTGATGCTTTGGGCCCTCCTATCCTCCAGCTTTATAGGTTTCTGTAGTCGAGTTTCTGACATCCACGTGCCACAAGGGCACCCGGGAATATGTTTCAAAGTTTTAACGGCTATGCCTCCAGCCTCTACAGGACTGAACCAGGGACCCTCCGATCAGGGCCCCCTGTGTTTTCTGACGCGCTGGAGGGCCATGCTCTACTTGCAGAAAGGTCGCGGTCCCACTTTTCCTGGCAGTGACCCCTCTATCCCAAATCCTAACCCCTCCAACCTGAACACTAAACTAAACCCTAAACGGCAAACATTAAATTGAAATGCTAAGCCCCAAATGCTCGATCCTAAACCCTAGACCCTGCCTTGTTTAGAGTGCCTCAAAGCCCCAAAGAGCAAGAAACCTCCGGCTCGTCTCAACTATGGTTCTTCGAGTAGGAGTTCAGAGTCTGTAAACAGAACCCTCGTATTCAGAACCAGAACCGCCAGTAGATAGATCCTTTCTCTATTAGGATTTAGGGTCTAGGGCGTCCAAGAAGCTAGACAGAAGAAAGGCACTGCAGTTTCAGGGTCTATCTCGGTACTTGGACCCCTGGCGCTCGACGTGCACTGCGCTTAAAGCAACTCCAGTCGACAAATAGCAATCTTGGTGATAATATATGTGTGTGTATCTGTGTGTGTGTATATGTATGTATATATATACATATATATATACATACACAGCACACAGACACACATACAAACACGCGCGAGCACACTTTCTCTTACTTAGTCTTAAATACTTTTCTCATGCTGCAGACATGATCGCAACCAGGTAGATTCTGCACACGATGTGATCAAACATGTATCTCTCGTAAGCCTTTAACCCTAACTGTAACTAAACCCTAAACCCTAAACCCTAAACCTTTAACCCTAACTAAGCCCTAAACCGTAAATCCCAGCGGCCACTGCACTTAAACAGAAAAGCCTTCAGTCCCTGAGCCCTAAATCCTAACCCCAAACATTGGACCCTAAACCCCAAGCCCTAAACCCTAAACCGAAGCCGGCGTTTGGCTTCCGGCCTGCGAGGTGGGCCTTGTGCAAATGGCAGGGCCCTCGGGGACTCCGGGGTTTCAGGGTTTCAGGGCTTCAGGGCTTTGGGGTTTTTGGGCCTTAGGGTTTTAGGGGGTTTAGGGTTTTAGGGTGTTGGGGTTTTAGTGTTTTCCGTGTTTAGGAGTTTCTTAGTTCAGGGCTTCAGGGCTTTAGGGTTTTAAAGGGGTTTAGAGTTTTTTGGGGTTTTAGTGTTTAAGTGTTTTGGAGTTTAGGGTTTTAGGGCTTTCGGGTTTTCGGGTTTTCGTGTTTAAGGGCTTTAGGGTTTATATTGGGTTTTAGAGTTTTAGGGTTTAGGGAAAAATAGGGTTTCGACTTTAGAGCCTTTGGAGTTGACGGAGTTCGAAGAAGGTGCATGGTTGAGAGCTCCCCGCACTCTTGCGACATGGCTTAGGGTTTAGGGTTTTAGGGCTTTAGGGCTTTAGGGTTTTAGGGTTTTTAAGGCTTAGGGCTTTAGGGTTTTAGGTTTTAGGGTTTAGGGTTTTAGGGCTGAGGGTTTTAGGGTGTAGGATTTCATGTTTACGGAGTGGGCCGTCTGGTCCGCTTAGCAGCTTTGTAATGACTACACCCAATATAAGAAGCCTGAAATGGCCCTACTCGGCAGGCCGTGAGTTATATATCTCTCAATAAGCCAGATAAGCTATTCACTGCCAGCCCCTAAATCAAGCACATAGACCTATACTTTGAAAGCCAGGCACTGTTCGGATCAGAAAACCCCCACGCGGCTAGATGCTAGGATGCATGTGCCAGCCAGTTGAGACGTCCAGAAGCACCTGTCCCTTGATTTCAAGATCCTCAACCCTTAACCCCTTTCCAAGATCCTAAATTACTAGACCCTTCGGCTAGGCATGCTTCGAGCACTTGCCGGCGCACTCCTGGATCCTTCCAGAGAGGCGACGCGATTAAGAGTATTTGGGTAGTTCTCTAAATTAGGGTCCGTTTTATAAGGGTGCCGTGCTACATTGGGGACCCAGAAAGGGACCCTACTTAGAGCACTACCCATGTGTTTTTGGCTGTATTGGCGCGGAGAGTTCAGCTCTATGGTGGCTGCTGACCATGCTCATGATGCTGCTTCATTTAGGGCTTTTAAGGATTAGGGTTTAGGGTCTAGGGTTTTAGGGTTCTGGGTTTAGGGTTTTAGGGCTTTTGCGTTCATCGACCACAAACAAATTCATCATGAGCAAAAGCTGCAATGCCAAGACGGACAGCAAAACACCACAACTTTCCATTGTTGTCGTTCCCTCACGATACCAGCAGTTCCACCACGACGGGAAGTAGCCATCATAAACCATTAAACATTCTCCTCCGATTTGAAACTCCCGCAACCCCACACCCACGAACCTAAACCCTTCGCGTATACCTTAAAACTCGAAAATGTGTGTGACACGGGTTCCTTTTTGAGAGCTTTTGTGTTAAGGACACTTATTATTTTGGGCTCTTCGTGTGGTACCCCTAAACCTTACACCCCAACCCTAAACCCTAAACCCTAAACCTTAAAACCCAACTCACGATCAAAGGGTTTCTTTTAAGGGTTCTGTTTGAAAGGCCTCTATCAGGGCTAGGGTTTAGGTTTTAGGGTTTTGGGTTTAGGGTCTACAAGGGGTTGAACTATAAGGGGCCTGCATGGTTGGAAATGGGGTTTTGGTACCTTGTACCTTTTTTAGGGACTCAAGGCGTCGGGGTATTTGGAAGCAAATCTTCATATTCGGGTTCTATAGTTGAAGTTCTAAGTCTAAAATCCCAAAGAAGCAGCTAGAACGATGTGTTTTGCAAGTGTACCCAGTTCAGTATAGAAGGGGGGGACCTCTATTTCCCTAGGTAGCATTAGGGAGAGCCCCTTAAAAGAGGTGCTTCTCTACCCTACTTGTGGCTCTCTCTTCGGAGGGACGTCATTGAGAGGGTCTATATCCCCAAGGGGTCTCCCTATTCCTAACTCCTATATCTGCGATTCTAAAGTCGTCTACTTAAACCCGAAGCCCTACGTCCTAAACCCTAAACCCTAAACTGCGCTTCAGGATGCTGTTCTTTCGAACTTAAGATCTTCAGGGTGAGAGTGGGGGTATCGGGCCTCAAGGGTTTAGGGTTTACGGGTTTGGGGGTTTAGGGTTGAGTGGTCTAGGGGTTCAGAGTTTAGGTTTTAGGGTTTAGGGGTTTACGGGTTTAGGTTTTGGTGGTTTAGTGGTGTAGGGTGTAGGGTTTAGGGTTTGCCTCTTGCTCCAGCGTAGGGTTGGTAGTATTACTCGTGTCATCATGCCAGCAGTCGTCCTAATAATGCCGGTATTTCTTTGGATTCCGTTGACTGCTATAGCACTACCACTCCTTATAAGGCCCAAACCTCAGACTCTGAAGCCCTAAGCCCTAAATCCTAAATCCTGTGCCCTAAGCCTTTACAATCCTCAATTCCAATACTACTTGAGGGGATCCTTTGCGAACCCATAGCCCCAAGCCCTAAACCCTAAACCCGAAACCTTAGACCCCAAATCCATAGCATAGATCCCCCCCCCCCAGAAGGACCCTTAGAGCCCCCCGGAAGAGGTACGGGGCGCAGCGGCATCCGCCTTCGCCAGCTTTGCACGGCGCAACGCTCCCCCGGAGCTGACCAAGGTGACTTTGTTGCTAATATAATAAATAAATAAATAGATAGATAGATATATATATATATAGAGTATATAGATATAGATATAGATAGATAGATAGAGAGATAGATAGATAGATAGATAGATAGATAGATAGAAGGAGAGAGATATAGGGGGTAGCAGCAGGGTTTGAGATAGGGTTTAGAGTTTCTGGTGTTATAGGATTCCTTTGAGGCTTCTTTTTCAAGGATTTACGATTTTGGGCTTTAGGGTTTAGGGTTTGTGGTAGAAGCCGGGCTCATTACCACTATTATTCCTCAGGTCTCCGCATCAATTTAACACTGTAATATACCCAAAGACCGTCTTCATTTTATGAAGGCCCTGGCAAAATCTGGAGATGCTGATTGCCCATACTTTATGGTGCATCGCTGTAGAAACTGGAAAAGATAATGTTTGCTTACAGCTCTACCTTGGGTTTCCAGGTAGACCGTAGACATAAATTTCGAGTTTTCGGTGTTGAGTTGAGGTTTACGGTATCTGCTCAGGAGTTTGGGGGCCATTTTGGAGTTGAGGATAGGGGATCTGGGATGCTGTCGGTGTATACCAAAGGCTTCCGGCCATGGGCGTCTTGAGTTTGAAAGCTCTCTGGGTTTGGGGCTTTGGGGTTTAGGGCCGTTTAGGGTTGAGGGATTGGGCTTTTGGAGGCCTACAGGGTTCACAGTTGGGGGGGGCAGTAGGCCCGTGCCAACAACCACGCCAGAGCACGCGCACACGCCCCAATCGGTGTCTAACCAACAGAAGGCAAAAGCCCCGACGGCAGTGAAGACAAAAACGAACCACCCTAGACCCTCCATCTACCCTCTATTCGACCCTAAGTACCCCTTATTTGGGAGACCCTAAATACCCCTTATTTGGGAGACCCTAAGTACCCCTTATTTGGGACCATGTACCCCTATTTGAGGGTACAAGGAGGGTCCTGGACCACCCAAGAGCCAAGGAGGGGAGGAAGAGCGAGAGCCAGAGGAAGAGCAGAGAGTAGACGACCCACCGGATCAAGCCCTAAACCCTAAAACCCCTAAACCCTAAAACCCCTAAACCCTAAACCCTAAACCCCTAAACCCTAAACCCTAAACCCCCAAACCTAAACCCCTAAGCCCCTAAACCCCTAAACCCCTAAACCCTAAACCCTCAACAGTAAACGACAAGAGAGCGGTCTTGACGTTGATCGCTCGAGCTCATCCTCTCGGTCCAGGTGCGCGTAGTCCCAGTCCTAGGTATTTGAGCTCGGCATCCTTGCGGCGGAACCCGCAAGGATAACCCCTAAAACTTAAACCACTAAACCCTAAAGCCCTATAAGCCTAGACCCTGCATGCACTCCTGCCCCCAAACCCAAGATCGAAGGTCTTGAAACCTGAACCCCAAAGCCCTAAAATCCCTAAAACTAACATAGAAGCCCAAACAATTACCCACATTATTCCTCAGGGTTCCTTATAAAGGAGCCCCAAACCCGATTCTAATTATTAAGGCCCCTACATTAAAGGCAACATTCGAAGCCGTGCACCTGAGACCCGGCACCCCAGAGCGTAAGCCCGATACCGCGCTTGGCGCTTGCAGGTGGTTTTCGAACGTCTGCTGAGACAAGAGCAGGACGTCCGGCCCGGGGGAGGGGGAGACGAAGTTAGGGTGTAGGAGAACCTTAAGCCTAACCCTAAGCCCTAAACTCATATACCCTACAAACCCTAAACCCCAGACCCTATAGACCCTAAGCCTATAAGCCCTAAACCAAAAAAAGCAACTAACCATGCCAGGATACGCCAACCTGGGGTGTGTGGGTTGTGGCTGAAGTATGCGGAAGGTGCAGTGGGGTTTAGGGTTTAGGGTTTCAGGTTTCGGGCCCCTTACAACCCTATAAAACCTTCCTTTTTCGGGTTCCTTATTAGGTTTTCTGTATTATAATAAGTCCTCAAAAAGGTAAGTTCTTTGGGGTCCAGGTAGGTTTTAGGGTTTAGGGCTTTGAGTTTTCCCCACGCATTACACCCACACGTCCCTGCGAACTCTTAACTTTAGGCGCGACACCGTAAGCTTAAAGCCCCAAGCCCTGACAAACGCCAATTCAATGTGGGTTTAGGGTTTATAGGGTTTATAGGGTTTATAGGGTTTATAGGGTTTATAGGGCTTATAGGGTTTATAGGGTTTATAGGGTTTATAGGGCTTAGGGCTTAGGGTTTAGGTTTATACGGCAATGTACGCCAAATCCCAAAGCCTATTCGAATCATTCTACTCATTCAGGCAAGGCTGGTGCGGTTGAAGAGGGTTTGACGTTTGAGGTTTAGGCTGCTGGCTTCGGGGTCCAAGAACTGCCTTGGGTGCACCCTAACCTGAACCCTACAAAACCAAACCCCGCACCCCTGAACCCTAACCCCTAAACCCCTAAACCCCTGAACCCCTAAACCCTAAACCCCTAAACCCCAAGCCCTAAACCCTATATAAGCCCAAAGCCCTGCCCTAAACCCCTAAACTCTAAACCCCTAAGCCCCTAAACCCCTAAACCCTAAGCCCAAAGCCCCTAAACCCCTAAACCCTAAGCCCAAAGCCCCTAAACCCATAAACCCCTAAACCCAAAGCCCCGAACTCTAATCCTCCTGCAGGAGTTCCGCACGGAGGACGCTCAAAGGAACGCCTATCGGATTTCCCTGGCTCGTGCGCTTTGGGAGGCCGGGAAAAAGGGGGCGGGGGTGCGGTTTAGGGTTTAGGACTTTAGGGGTTTAGGGGTTTAGGGCTTTAGGGTTTAGGGCTTTAGTAAAAGGGTTTAGGGCTTTAGGGTTTAGGGGTGTAGGGTTTAGGGGTTCAGGGTTTAGGGGGGTAGGGTTTAGGGGTTTAAGCAGGGTTTAGGGGTTTAGGGTTTAGGGCTTTAGGGCTTAGAGGGTTCTCTGCCATCAGTAGGTTTTCTGGGTTCTACTATACTATATTCCATGATATTTTACAGGACTGTAGAGTTGAAATTGTCGAAATGGGGATCTATAGTAGATAAATGGGTTTCCTGACATTTAGGAGTTTAGGGGCTTAGCGTTTAGGTTCTAGGGCAGATCACCGCAAGGAACAGCCCACCCTAAACCTTAAACCCTAAACCCCTAAGGGGACCCCTAAAATTGTCAGACCTTGTCGCACCTCGACCTAGAGCGCCCAAGGCACAGTCATTACGGCTGATGATAGAAATCCTGCATCACCCATAATAAGGAATATACCGCAATTCCCATACTTTAGGGTCCTTAAGGTCATGCAGGCTTTATGTCATCAACAGTAGGTCATAACATCTTCAGACCCTTGGGGGTAGTTCTTTCAGCTCCCCAAGAGGGTTTAGGGTTTAGGGTTTGGGGTTTAGGGTTTAGGGTTTGGGGTTTAGGGTTTAAGGTTTAGGGTTTGGGGACCCTAATTTGGAGAACTACCCTATACGAAGACCTAGGTAGTTTGAGTAACTTCCCCTTCTCGGGTTCCAACCTCCGCAGGCCCGACCCCGACTTGAGCGAGGTATGTTCCTTAGAGGGGGTATGGCTCTTGTAAGCTTACAGCCCTAAACCCCTCAGCCCCTAAACCCTAAACCGCCTAAACCGCCTAAACCCTAAACCCCTAAACCCCTAAACCCTAAACCCCATACCCTAAACCCCAGCTTTTGAATCTCTGGGTGGCCGGTGGGTTTCGCAGGTCGAGGGGTTCGGGCTTAGGGCTTCAGGCACCAGGTTTGGTCGGGGTTAGAGTTTGGGGTTTGGAGTTTAGATTGTAGGGTTTAGAGTTTAGGCTTTCAGGGTTTATTTAGGGTTTACAGTGTAGGGTTCAGGGTTTAGAGTTTAGGGTTCAGGGTTTAGGGTTTAGGGTCTAGTTATCAGCACAAAGCCCGAAAGCTCTTGGAGGTTTGTCGCCGCTGCGATGATGCCATGCTCGAGTCAGAGCTGAAAGCAGCGGTTGCCTCCAAGGCTCTTGGACTGCACTTAGGGTTTAGGGTTTAGGGTTTTGTGCATTTAAGGAATCCCAAACCTAGCCGAAACCCTACATGCCAATTGAACTTCGGGTTGACAGGTAACAATCATGGCAAGTAATAGTCGTGATGGTGGTGATGGTCGTGGTTGTCGAGGTGGTGGTGGGTGGTCTTTGTCGTGCTCCTGATCGTGGTAACGGTCGTGATCGTGACAGTGGTACTGGTTCTGGCAATGGTCGTGGTCGTGGTACTGGTAGTGGTACGGGTAGTGGTACTGGTAGTGGTACTGGTACTGGTAACAGAATCGTAGTCGTTGCAGCAGTCGTAGTCGTGTAATGCAGTAGTAGTAGTAGTAGTAGTAGTAGTAGTAGTAGTGGTGGTAGTAGTAGTAGTAGTAGTAATAGTAGTTGTAGCATTAGTAGTAGTAGTAGTAGTAGTAGTAGTAGGAGGAGGAGGAGGAGGAGGAGGTAGTACCAGCACTTCATAACCATGGCGATAACAAAAACCGAAATAGAGAGTGCTGGGAGTAACAGTAACTCAAACGCATTCTTCTTGAACCGCAATTGCAAAGATCCCATTAGGCGTTTATGCTCCGGTGGAGCAGCGACAACGAAGTCAAGACCGGTGGCTTTGGCTGTACTTCGGTGGTTTTCAAAATATAATTCGCCTGGGACCTGACTGTGATCGGGTTACGGATTTCCGATTTCGGGTGGGGGGCTTCTTTTCTGGAGGTTGGTGGCTTTGAGGGTAGTTCAGGGTCTCAGGCTCTGCAAAAAGGTTCAAGCAGGTTTGTCAGATTTGATTCGGAGGTTTCGCCGAGCTCGCCTGATCTTGCTTTCTTTGTGCAGCTAAGCTTTATGCAATGGGAACCCTTAACCGTCTGTGGGCCCGATGCGGAGCCTCAGAAAGATTTAGATGAGGCCTGTCTCATCCCGAACGTATGGAATTCTATACCTTCTTTTGGAGTCTCCGAGACCCGGAAAGGTTTAAGGAACCCTAAACCCGAATAGCTTAAATCACATTGTGCCGCAATCCTTCGAAACATCCACGTATTGGGCTCTAGACATCCCCAGACTCTAAACTCTAAGCCCGAAGCCCTCTACATCCCTACTTCCTTGTAGGATGGAGCCCAAAGGGGGATGAGGGGGATAAGTACAGTCGTGGGGGTGTTCTATTGCGGGTGCCGGCCACGCTGAGCCGGTCGGGGGCAGCGGCATGGAACATGCTGTCGCTGCTGTCCGTCCGAACAGTATCCGATGCTCTCTGTAGTGTGTGTGTGTATATATATATATACACGTGCATACATATATACGTATATGTGTGTATATAGATATATATGATGTATATATATATATATATCACAACGCGCCGCAGTGCCGGGTCACGGTGGCCTAGAGCGGATTCTGGGATGGGCGCGGGTCCAGGTCGCATCGGCCAGGGGGAGTCAGGACAGGTGCGGAGACACGAGAGAATCCAGTTGAGGGTTTCCGAAAATAGGGGACCCCAATATAGTACCCTTAATAGTAGGATCCTTATTATAAGGATCCCCAAATAAGGGAACCTAGTTTTCGGAAAGTCCTATTTTGTCCGGTCCGTGTCGTGTCCCTCTAACATGGATTCTTGCAGGCGTTCACATCCAGCAGACATGCGCCGGGGCAACCGGCAGAGGATGCAGGTGCAGGCGATCATCCATTTTACCGGGCCTGTGGCACATGAATGTAACAAAGGAGCTCAAGGAGAGCCTGCAACCAGGGCGACAGCTGTCGTGGGTTGCCTGCATCCATGCTCTGGTCGAGGTTCGCAAGGATGGGGTGTCTTCTGGCCTCGACGCGTCATGGTGACGTGCGCTTCAGCTGCCGAGGCACATGGTATCCACTTCCGATCACTGGGCCATATGCTGTGCCAAGAAGGGCCTGTCTGTGTGATGCCCCAGACAGTCTGCCCACAGACAGACGGCTGGAGCTGTGGCCACAGGGCGGTGCTTGCATGCAAGCTCTTCTTGCAAGGACGGCAGCAAGCCTAATGTCCCCTTCTGAGCCAGACTCGTTCTCAGATGCAAAGACCCTAAACTCTAAACCCTAAGCCCTAAACCCCTAAGCCCTAAACCCCTAAGCCCTAACCCCTAACCCCTAAGCCCTAAACCCGAAACCCTAAGCCCGAAACCCTAATCCCTAAGCCCAAAGATCAGGGCAGTGAGGCTCCCGAGGCTCCACCAGCCGGCTCGCACGGCTGCCAGTAGTGTATCCCGCATACCCAGAGGGTCCATATACACTGCCATTATGGAATTGGGCCCCAAAAGACCATCCCTATAATGGCTTTGGGGACCTAGTTCCATAATAGTGGTATATATGGACCCCCTAGGATACAGCTACTTGGAAGACTTTGGGGAACCCTTTAAGCCCTAAACCCTATAAGCCATCCTAAACCCCAAAAGGCCCTAGTCCCTGAAACCTTAATCCCTTAAACCCGAACCCTAAACCCTGAACCCAAAACCCCAAACCTTGAGGCAGAACCCTAAACCCTAAACCTTAAACCCTGAACCCTAAACCCTAAAAACATCCTGCATCCCGCGAGGTTGGGAGTCGCTTTGGGGCGAGTGCGGAGCCCCGCTGACATGAAGTTTAGGGTTTAGGCTTTAGGGTTTAGGGTTTAGGCTTTAGGGTTTAGGCTTTAGGGTCTTTAGGGTTTAGGGATTAGGCTTTAGGCTTTAGGGTCTAGGGTTTAGGGTTTCACGTCTAAGGTAGGGCTCAACCCCCCAAAGAACCTATCCTTTTCTCAAGAGACTTGTATAAGTAAGGAATGAAATCAGAATACGGAGCCCTAAAGAGGTGTGTTTTTATAGGGTCCAGGTAAGGTTTAGGCTTTGAGGCTTAGGGCTTGGAGTTACAGGTTTATAGGCTCTACCCACAAGCTCCTAAGTAGTTCCTTTTTGTGGTTAATAGTTAGAAGAATCCTATAAGGTAATCCCAAAAAGGGAGCTACTATGGAGCCTCTGGGTATTGCTTAGGGTTTGACAACTCAAGTTCAGGATTCCGAGGCTACGAACCTCAGAGTCTTTGAGGCTTGATACGGTTTAGGGTTTAGGGTTTATAGGGGTTAGGGTTTAGGGTTTAGGGTTTAGGATTTAGGGTTTAGGGTTTAGGGTTTAGGGTTTAAGGGTTAGGGTTTAGGGGATAGGCTAAAGTGGTGAGGAGGAGTGGGTTTGGGGTGGCTTTTGTTCCAGGGTTGCGTAAGGGTGTAGGATTGTGGTCGCTGTTCTACGTCATTGAATTTTCTGGAAACTTTGCTGCCCGCTGGCACAGTAGCACAGGTGTTGCGCTTCAAGGGTGGAGGGTTCGAGCATGGTACCATAGGCAAAATATTGAATAAGTATGATGCGCCCGCCAAACCCTGTCCGAATCATGACAGCCCCTATATTAAGGGCTCAGTGCTGCTTCGAATTACCCCTGTATCAGAAGATGATGAACCTCTTGAGCCAACCGCACCTGTCCGTCGTAATCCTGACAATACGCAAAGGAAGATTGCCCGCAAAGTCCTAAGTTAAGTGTACGGCTCAGGTGCTTGATAAAGTGATGATTTAGAAGGGTTCGTTCGCCTGCACCCTGAACGCTGAACCCTAAACTCTAAACCCTGAACCCTAAACCCTAACCCCTGAACCCTAAACCCTAGGCCCTAAACCCTAAACCACACGCCCAAACCCCAAACCTCGGGGCCCCAAAGGAAACCCCACAGCCCGCGGCCCAGACTCGTACTCTGGCGACCTACATGAGAAGTATGTAAGATATATATATATATGTAGATGTATGTATGTATGTATGTATGTATGTATGTATGTATGTATGTATGTGTGTATATGTGTGTATATGTATATATATATATTATGTGTATATATATATAAATGTATGTATATTCATATATTCGTGCTATAATGTACATGTTATAACATGTACAAATATATTATGTGTATATATATATACACGTATGTGTGTGTGTACGTGTTAGATGTTATATCATACCTTACTGGAAATTTTAGATCATGTTGCAACAACAACTTCTTGTGTCTTTTGGCTCAACAGCAACCGCCTTTACGCGGCATAGCGATGCAGCGTGGTGTTTGGCTGCACAGCTGAAGTTTAGGGTTTAGGGGTTTCTGGGTTCAGGCTTATAGGGTTTAGGGTAATGGTGTAGTGTTTAGGGTTTAGCGGTTTAGGGTTTATAGGTGTTAGGGTTCAGGGCCCAGGAGGAGCAGCGGTCTGAGCAACCCCTAATTATACGGAATGGAATCCTAAGCGTCATGCCCAAGCCCTGTGGACGCCTGATTCATAGCACGTCGGCGTTCTTTTGCCACCTTAGGATTATGATTATGATCCCTATTTGTACAAAGCCGGCTTTATTCATCAAGGAAGGCACGATTCAAGGGGTATGTGATTTGGAGCTTAGGTGAGGGTTCCGATTTTGGGGGTCTAGTCCAGGATTGTTTCAAGTTGTTGGGTTTGTTCTCTCTCTTCTCTGCCTCTCTCTTTCGCTTTCGCCCCGTATCTCTCTGTCATGTATAGAAGTCTGTGTGATCCTTTGCGTGTATGCACACGAACGCCGTCGCACGCGGATTGACCGAGTTTCTGCTAAACCCTGAGCCGTAACCCTAGGCCCTAAACACCTGAACCCTAGAAGCCTAGAAATCCTGCCATTTCGGGGTCCCTGTCATTGCCTTAAACAAGCCCTTATGGTTCAAGCATTAGGGTTAAGGGTTTAGGGCTCTCCGTTATGATTTCCTTGTACAGGTTCTTAAAGAGGTAGGTTATTTGGGATGGCCTTGGGGCTATTATAGGGTTTAGGGCTGACAGGTTTTGGGGTTAAGGGCTTAGGGTTTAAGGGTGGGATGTTCATGATGAACGTTGCCGATCAGCAGCGCTTGATGGTGACGCAGGAGCCCTTAACCCCCTGAAGCCCTCGCACCACAACGCCGTAAACACTAAACGCCAATCCGTAAAAGGTGGGACGATGGCAATGCAGACGGACACTTCGGAACCCGACCTGCTTGCGGAAGTGGACAGCTTCGTGGTATGCGTCCCTCGGCGTATACTACAATGAGTGTTCAGGGTTTAGGGTCCCAGGACGATCGGTGCTGGGATTTGCTTTCCCGGCATGACTGGAATGAAGTTCCAACTTGGTGGCTTCCACCTCCTTTGAGCTAAGGTTGTAATTTCGAGGTCTAGGCTTTGGCCTTTCGGGTTTGGGTGTTTGGGATTCAGCATGTACCTGGACGCCAAAGAACCTACCTTTTTGGGGTTCCTTCTTATGATTCCTATATATAAGTCCTTAAAACGGTAGGTTCTTTGGGGTTAAGGTAGGGGGCATTGAGTTTAGGGATTAGTGTTGAGGGTTCTGAGCGGCTCTGGTGCCATCACAGGAAGCCTGATGAAACCCGTAAACGGTACGCGGGCGTCACCATGGTAGCTGTGATTCTGATTGTGGGTGTTTCAGTCTGACCATTATGATTAGTAGTTTCTCACTTTTTGATAATCAGTACTCGCATCCTCACTTCTAGCGCCAGTCTCAGCAGAATTCTTAGTGTCGTTTTGCTGTTGTGAGTGCTGCTTTTGCTGTTGTGCCTACTGGTGTCAGCAGCAGGGCTATTCCGAAACTTTAAACACCTCAACCTCCAAACCCCGTGCCCAGAGTTTTAAAGCCCTAAACCCTACACGCCGACGTTCTGCGCCTTGAAACCTCGCTACAGAGAGCCCGAGGATGTGACCGGGCACGGATCACCAGTTCGCCGGGATCCCGGTTTAGGGTTTCAGGGGCCCTTCCCAACCTACCTTCCACTCCCGCGCGGGATTTAAACGCAGACGTACACAGACTTGCTTTAGAACATCCGGACCATACCTAACCCCAGACTGTTGTACCTTTTCGGGTAGCATATGTTATGGTGAGGATCATATAATAACCTAAAGGATCCATGCCCATAATTACTCTGGCGCCAAAGTACCTAGACGGGGACTACTAGGGCCACAGTATATACTACTTGGGCACATGGGCCCTTAGGGATAAGAAGCAACATCTCTTTTTGGTTTCGGTATGGCTCAGAGTGTTTCGGACTTATCAAGGGACTAAAGGAGAGACCGTTAAAGGGACCCTTGGGGTTATGTAGGGGCTTTATGGGACTATATAAGGGGTATATAAGGGTGATATAGGGTATTAGGATTAGGGGTCCCTTCTAGGGGTCCCTCCTATTGTCCCTTAAAAAACCCACAGCCCAAAACCCATTCGCAGATCCGCCGCCTCGCGCAGCTCCAGCAAACGGGGCATGATGTCTATGAGCCTGGGGCCCAGTAGCATCCTGGGTTCTGGTTCTGGAATTTAGTTCCTAAGCCCTAAACCCTAAATATTTTATAATATGGAAACCTTACCCGAAGGGTCCACGTACCCAAATAGTAGATACTTGGGCTCCAAAGTACCCAAATAGGGACAACTTCAAGGCCAAAGGTTTAGGGCTTAGGGGTTAGGGTCGAGGGATGGCTAGGGTATAGGGTTTGCGCCAATTTCTCACAACAGCAGCTCGCATGTGCACAGGTCAACAATGAAGTGTCGGGGCTCTTGGTGTTTACAGCAGAAGCCCCAAAAAAGTTGGACACCCGATAGCCTCAATCCTTAAGGGCACCTAGCTTATAGGGAATCCCTGCACTACTTGTCCTTAATCCGGTTTCCAAGTTTATGGGGTTTACTATATATAGAGGTGATAGTTTTGACGTTGTCGCCCTAGAGACACGCACGTAAGGTCAGTTCATCAAATAGCAGCATGATGAATAGCCGGCTCCCTCTGAAAGATCCCTCGAATTGTTAGAAAGAGGCCTGAGGTTGAAGAGCTTTGAAGGGTGACCAGGGTGGCAAATAAAGGCAGGCACTGGCTTGGAAAAGGATGTCCCTCCTTAGCGGGTTCAGGGTTTTGGGTGGCAGTGACGCTAGAACCAGTTTGGAAAGGGTGGCGAATCTTATCCTCCCTATGGCAAGGGGGACAAGAAGGGTGGCGCTAACAAAAGCACAAAGCACCAAAAAGTCAGAGTCTTGAGAACCACGTAGATCTCCAGCGCCTAGAATCCTAGAACCCAACAAGCTCTCCCAGCCGAAGCCCCAAGCCCAAGCCGTGGCGTCTACCTAAATCCCCCCAAAGTAGGTAAACTACTGGCCCAAAACCTATAAAAGGCCATTATTCTACATACGTTCGGGGTCCAGGTACTCCTCAATCTATAGAGCTTGCGCCCAAAGTCCCAAGCCCAAAACCCCTAAACCCAAAGCCTTAAAATACTCGTATAAGAACCCTTCTAGTACCCTTAAAGCCTTAAAGCATTAAACTTCAATCCCCTGAACCTTCAATGCAAAACTTGGATCCTTTCAGGCAAGAGCACCCCGGCTCTGGCGGTACCGGTGCGGAGCCCATTTCCGGACAGTTCGCCATGCTTTGAGCAAAAGGGGTTTAGGGTTTAGGGTCTAGGGGTTTATAGTCATGTATATAACTAGTTGGTATCATGTTCTGAACGGGCATAGTTAGCACCTTTTCATCGTAAAGCCCCGAGCCGTGAATCACAAAACCCTCGAAACCGTGCAGCCCCGTAGGTCTTGAGACGGTTGATGATACAAATCCTGCAGTACCCAATATAATAAGGAATATACCAATACACCATAATTCCCATAGTTTAGGGTTCTTAGGGTGATGCAGGGTTTATATCATCAACAGTAGTAGGCAGGCTTTGAAACCCTAATTACCCTAAACCCTAAACCAGGTTTATAGGCCTGGGATGACGGAGCTCAGGGTTGCTGCGTATGCTGGGCTTTGGTGGCTAGCGCTTACGGGGTTAGGGCTTTAGGGTTTAGGGCTTAGGGGTTAGGATTTAGGGTTTAAGGGTTTGGGGTTTAGGGGTTAGGGTTTAGGGTGTTATGGGCCCAGATATGATCAAAGTGATGTGCCTCGTGACCATCAAGCGCCAAATATCCCATGAACTACCGAAAGATTCTTCGTGTTGCGTTTATCACCTATCTTGTTTTGTGTTTGTAGGTGTGTTTGTGTGTCTGTGTGCGCTTCCGGTCTCTTGGGATTCCGGGTTCGGCGGTCGAAACATTTAGAGCGGTTTATCCGAAGCATGCCTTCGCGGTTTTAGGGTTCCAGAGGGTGGCTTAGCAACAAGAACCCTAATCCCTAAGCCCTGAACTGAGGTTTCGGAGGACGGCAGCCGACCCTCTACGGCCAACAACTTGCAAGTACCGACGCCGACGGAGTCGGGACCTTCTGTGTTGGGGCTTTGGGGTTCGGCGTAGGGTTTAGGGATTAGGTTGCGTGGGGTTTGGCGTTTGGGGATGTAGGGTTTGCTGTAGTTAAGGCTCTGGGGTAGTTGTTGACATTTATGTTTTTTTTTTTTTGTCTTTTTGGCTTATGGTTTCTTTTCTTGTGGCATTTACAAGATGTTACTTTCCCTCTGAGGGGTGTAGGGTGGAGGGGCCCTTCAGCATAAGGGGTGTCTTTCCCTCTCTTTCGCGCGCCCTGAAACCCCTGTGACATGAATTAGATCAGATCCTCTGACCCTCGAACCCACAACTAGGCCCCGGTATAAAGCTGTTTCTTTTTGTTTCCATGGGGGAGGGTGGCACCTTTGTAGAACTGAACCAAAGGACAAAGGATTTTGCTCAATTGGCCACTGGGAGACCACAGGCCGCCCTTGTTGTAAAGGGGCCTCCAGTCCGCACGCAGTGCAAAGTAATATGGGGGCTTCCGAAAAGAAGGGGGTACTTTATTTTGGGGTCCTTATAGTGAGGATCCTACTATTTGGGGCAATGTTCACTTCATAATAATACACCCCCCGCCCCCCCTCGATTGATTTCACGGCCCGGGTGGGGGGATTGATTATTGCGTAGGGGTCCGTAGTCGTTGTACAGAAGAGTCGTAGTAGTTGCATTTCTCTCTTTCTGCAATACTGCAAGGGCCGTAGTAGCTGCAGTTTCTCTCTCTCTGCACTGCTGGAAGAGTCGTAGTGGGTGCAGTTTCTCACTCTCTGCTTTCTTGGACCAGTCGCCTAGTTAAGCAAGCCCAAAGCAGACACCTCTACCTCAAAAAAATTGGATTTCCGGGGCGAATTTTTATAATTACGTAGGGTTTATTATTACGTTCCGGGGGTTGGATTTTATAATTACGGGGGGGTTTATAAATATGGGGTCAACATTACTATATCAGGGTCCCCTATTTTCGGAAACCCCCATATGGGTTCTGATTCATTGATAACACTTTTCCCTCATGGTCCAGTATAAGATACCCCCAAAAACTCCACAGAACTCATGAAAGCAAGTATATAAGCACCCCTCCCCGCCTCCGTAAAGTCACTTCGGGATATCCGGGGCTTACTAATTTCGTCAAGGCTTTCCTTAAACCCTAAACCCGATAAGCCC
>CAJNJA010029942.1:0-18543 GCA_905231915.1 Symbiodinium necroappetens
GGGGGGGGGGTCGGCGAACCCGGAACCGGGATCATATATGCTCAAAGAGCTGAGCCCCAACACTGCATGCAAATCCCATCCCAAGATCCTTCGAGCAGTAAAGAAACCCCAAACCCTGCTCCATGGCCTATCGCTGCCACGGACAAAATCACGATGAGGCTCCACACCCAACTTTGCATGTGCAGGTTAGCCAAGCACATGGCCGTGTCCATTGGCAAGGCTTGGAAGTTTGCCTTGCACCGGTGAGGGAAGAAGCTCGGAGCCACCCGAAACCATTTTTACAACCCCTATCAGTCTTCAAAGCCTTGCAAAACCCTGAAAGCGGTGACAAACCCTAAAGGCCCTGAAGCACGCAATGGTCTTTCTGGTGCAGGCTGCCGGCCTAGGTCACCAAAGCCCGCACGAAGCGGCCCTGACGGCTGCTGCCTCCGTTCACAAGGCAATGATCGAGAAGGCAGGAGGAGGCTGATGATGAGGCTTTTAGGGCTCAGGGTAATAGTATGGTCTTCCAACGTTGGGGTCGTGCTCCACATGCCCAGGGCGTGACGGAAGAGGAGGCTGTTGAATTTGCCTCGTTTTGCTCCGGGCTGGCGGCTTCCGAGGACAGGGCCTGCTTTGCAACGGCTCTCTGCACGAATACATAGGCTGCCTGCCAAGTTGCCCGAACGCAAGTGTATTGATCCTACTTGCAGGCTGCCATGGTGCAAGGGACGACGCCGGAAGTTGCTGCCTCCATTGCCTTGACCTCAACTCAACAGTTTGACGATTCACCGCAAAATGAATGATTGCGCCAAAGCAAATCTTCCTACTGGTAGCGATGCGAAAGGACACAGGTCAGACTTTCGCAGAACGATACCTCTACCAGGCTGCCACTGAAGCTCAAAGGGCCGCAACGGCTGGCCTCTGAGTGAGTGGATGCCTGCAGTTCTGCAGCGTAGCTCAGAATGCATCCCTTCCATACGAAGGGCAGAGTGAGTCAGGTTGCCGGCTGCCCCACCGACTTGTCTCTTCAGTGTGGAGCCCTGGCCATCGGCGCAGTGGTCGCCAAGCTGGCAGCCGGTGCCCAAGCCTCCAAGGAAAGCTGCAGGGATTCGTGCTTAAGGTCAGGCCGACAGCTCGACTCGATCCTTTCTCTCGATCCCGATGCGCTCGCGCTATCTTCTCTGCGCATAGTTGAAGCAGTGCAACCGTCCTAGGCACAAAGGGGCTGGAATCACAGCGATGCAGCAACTATGGCTGGGCAATTCCTCAAAAGATTCGTCGTCACTCGGCCTGAACAAAGTGATCCGCTCATATACGTGTATCGGATTCCGCTTTGGTGCGCTTCTGTGCGTGTGTATGATGCAACTACTCACATGCAGTGAGTAGCCAAGTAGCCAATCAAGTCACGTGACACAAAGGAGCGCAACGCACGAGTGCTGCGATGCCCAGGATGCAAACACCATTGCAAGCGACCACTTCGTCGCAATGACAGCGATGGCGACACACGAGGCCGAGAAAAATCGCAGCATCAAGCAGTCCCGGAGAACCACCACACCATACAAATGTGGCAAGAAAATCCCTCATCACCTGACCCAGTACTCGCAGGCTGCAGAAGCCGTGGCCCTCGCCAACGGCTTTGCGCCCCGGCGTGCAGCAGAGATTGGCGCTGAAGAGGCGCCGAGCAAATCCTGCAAGACGGTTTCGTTATCTTGTCAGACATTTACCAAAACAACCTGTTGGGTATTTCAGCCCACTGGTGTGGCGATGCTCTGGGCTTGTGAACCGGGGAAGGACCAGAGGCGGCTGAGCCAAGGTTTGGTATGTCAAGTCGGTTCAAGTTGGGCCAAGCTTGGGAAAGTAGAAGCGTGGCAACTTTGCTGCCAGGCTTCGAGGATGACCTCGCAGCTCATACAGGCTAAAATCCGTGGCGTCGCCGACAATGCACTGCGAAACTTGAGCGCAGGCTTGGGCCTGAAATGTTGGTGTGACACGATTTCGCCCAGATTGGCAGGAACTGATGCCACCAGCACCTCCGAGGCGTCGTCGATGTCCAAAGCATCCTTGCCGCACACAGGGTCGAGGATTGCGCAACAATCCCTCGCATGGACGTTACTGGTAGCAGGTAGGAGAGTGTGTAGCAAACATGCTAATCGCATCCAATCACGTGGCATCTGAGCGCGCATGTTATGTTTGGCACTTAGGCGGTCTCGGGCTTCTCTGCAATTCAAGCTCGCCCATCAGATCGAGAGCCAGATGGAACTCCACGGCAAGGCAGTTGGTCTGGCCGACAGCATGGGCTTCCATGCGGCATTCGGCATTTCTGAGAGTAGCTGCATGGGCACGAAGCCTGATGGCTGCAGGCAGCGCCGGCACACAGGCTCAGAATGCCTCCAAGCCTGGCTTGACGGAGCTCAGCAGGCACAGTGTGCCACAGCTTCTGCAACGGTGTACTCATGCTTTGCACAGGAAGCCCCTGCCTGTCAGTGCCCGCCGAGCAGAAGGGGATGCCGCACTGCCGGCAGCATCGCCCCGACAGGCCTGGAACCCTTTATCACGACATCATAGTTTCCAGGAATTCTAAGCACTGTACTCGTTCGCCTGTCAGACCGAGACACACATAGAGACTAGACTAGAGTCGGAAGACGAGCCTGCCAGGCTAATCAATCGGTACGGCAATTTGCACATCCATGCGAACGTTTGGCGCATTGCTCGTGTGGGCTCAGATCCCACGCCAGGATCGAGATGCAGCACGACCCAGCTGGTGATATCGCCCACAGGGCCACAGTTCCTAAAAACTTTCGCGACTACCCTGCAAGCAGCCGGCCTTTGAGGGGTCCGGCAGCTGCAGTAGCAAGTTTCGTTGAAGCAAACGAAATGCATCGTGGGATCTGCGAAGGAATGTTAGACGAGTCTGCGCCATACCCCTTGGAGTCAAGAACGCCTGAGTCCGGAAGAAACAGCGGAGCCGAGTCGAGAACAAAAGTCCACTATGACATCAATGGTCCTAATTCTGCTGGTATTGGTAGAGTAATTATTGATAAATACTGTAAACAAAGTCGCTAGACTGACCATAGCAGCAGTTTGAACAGCAATGGTAACCAATCATGCTATTTATTACAACAGGAATGAGCGCAACAATGGCTGTTGGTGATCTATTGATGAGGGTGCACGGCACCTGGCTCGCTTGTTTCACGCGATGTGCCAGCAGGATAGGTCGCCGAGACACCGTTGTAGTTCGATAGATCCTATAAGCAGTGCAAGCCCCATAAACCATACACCCGAAACCTCGAATTTCTCTGAGCATGCTGGCGGACATCGCCATCAGCTTCTTTGCAAACAAACACGATTGGTATAAACATCAGCAGGATTGGTCTTCCATTGTAAGCCCGATGCACTTGCAGTCCAACGTCCAATGTACCACACGGCCCGTCGTTGTCTCGTGGGCCCCGACGTTTGTCGAACACTTGATGTTGCAGTGGCAGTGCTTAACATAAACAGGTTCAAAGCACACAGTAGGATGGGATCACGCAACACCCCTTTTCAACCGGTGTGGGGTGTATGGATGTGCATGGCCGTCCATCCTGCCCTCGGTTCTGCCGTACAAAACTAGTTAACTAGTACACTTAGTACACGACCGAGATTCCAGATTGCCAGGTGGCTCTACGGGAACCACTTTGCCGGAACATCAATTGACGATCGTAAGTTGCAAAAGAAGTATCCGAACGTCTTAACTCTAAGCCCGTCTCCCTAAACAGCACGCAATAGGTTTTCCACAAATCTCTCAGTCCGTAACCTTTTATAACATTATTCATTATTCAGCCTTGCAGAATTTTGCGATGCACTCAGCCGTTTTAAGCATTACATTTAATCTTGTCTGTTCCGGAGTCAGCCCTCGTTCTGTTCCTGACTGTGCCGCCGCTGCTCCCGACCCCGCCTCCTGCTCATCCTGCCTCCTGTTCCCTCTCCGTTCCTGACTGTCTCCTGCTTGTTCTCGACTCTTGCGGCTGACTCGCCTCCCATCCGAAGCCAGCCAACACCGTGATTTGACCCGGGTGAAACCAGGCCGGGACACAAACCGTCAAGCTAAGCTCAGCAATTCACTCAGGACACTCACAAGTTGCCGTTAAAAGCGCAGGGACGTCATGACTTGGTCCTGTTCCCTCTCGCCCAAGCTCGCGGCCAAAATTCCAAAGCTGAGCCCACCGTCATGATTTCCACTAGAATCTCCTGACATCGCACATGCACAGTCACTAGCATCACTTCCCTTCGCGGCTCACAAGCTGTCGTGTCCTTCAGCTCTGACCGCTTAGAAAGAAATGGTTTGGAATCTGAAGTCAATTTGAACCGCCGCCGTGAAGCAGCCCGCCTCGCTCACAGGAGCAGCACCTGCAGCAGCCGCAGAAGAGGCCACAAAGGATGTCGATTGCCGATTTGACGCTTCCGGCCTCTTTGCAGCAACAGCAAGAAAACGCGCTATGTTTCTACGCCTTTGTGACTCAGCGTTTTAGCACATCACCTGCCGCAAATGTTGCTTAACCAAGGCCTTGCCTTCTGCTCGCCGGATGTCCCAGGCAGGATCTGACAAAGTTGTTGTTTGATGCTGGAGCGTTTGACACTCCTGACATAGCTGCTGACAAGTCGGATTGCCAGGCACCGACGGCCGCTGAGTCGCCACGGCCTGAACACAAGGTTAATGTCGGTTTCTCTCACAAGGCGGTCAGCCGTCTAGCTCACCAGGCAGCATAGCGTAGCTTCGGAATACTCTAGCATCAAGGTACAGCTTGGATCCTATACTACCTATACTGACTTGCTGTTCGGCCCAAGGACCGCGTCCGTGACGTCAGTGGTGCCCAATGAACAGTATCCGGAGACTTCCCGGATCCTCTCATATGGGCAACATGATGCGAGGCCGGCGCATGCGTAGGGCGAGCAGTGAACTCCTATAACACCCACCAGAAGCTGCCGCTTCTAAAAGAGATTAAATTTATTGTTTCTAATTGGGCTATCATGATGTCTCGGCGTTCCCTTCGGACGCATACCGCCAGGAAAAGAGATCACTCGCGGAGCCCGTCTCCGGCAACTCGGCATTGACAGACACTCTGCGTTGCTCCTTCCAAGCACTGCTTACAAGTAGAAGTGCTTTCATCGGTATTGTGTAAACTGAGAGCAGTCGGCTAAGCAGTCACAGCACGTGCTCACCGGGCAGTGCAGGATGTGCAGCCCGTCGAATCAGGCAGCTCGGCTCAGCTTACATAAAATGCTGGCCTTAGACTTCCCGTGTCTTGCCAGCTGCAGGCACAGCGCGAAGAGCCTCTGCGCGGTTGCTGCAGGATCGGGACGCGGACTAGATGCCAGGGCCATCGTAACAAGACTAAGTATTTCGCAACAGTATCGGCTGACCAGCCTGATGCTGCTGGCCAGGAGTTCCGCAGGCCGTCGATGCTCTCGATGCAGGCCCGCCACATGTAGAATGCGAAGCAAGTAGTCAAGGCACGGATAAGACATGATAAGACCGATCGGAAACGCAGTGAGGCCCAGGCACCTCGACTACGCTGCAGACTGTGCTCTTGTAAGTCTCCACAGTGGAGAAGGGGTCCTTAGTAGCTGCACGCCAAAGATCCACGAGGGCCAGGAGGCGGAGAAAAAGGAGCACTGCGAGTAAGTCAAAAAATATATCGCATGTTGTATTGCAGGTGGTTCTGTTCCCCTGTTGCACTTATGGGGTCCATGGATGCTGCTCCGCCAAAGCCTCGCGCGCACCATGCGCAACCCGGAAAACGTACAACCACTGTTGCCCCTATCGGGACTTTGGCTTTGGGGTGTACTGTGCTGACATGCCTGGCGGGTTGCGGAAAGATTTGCCCCGCGGGTCTTCGCCGGTTGAAGTGGCTGACAATCTGTTAGTTACGGGAATTATCTACCAGACCACATCTCAGAGATCCTCGTGATTGTTTCGTGTGTGTATGTCACGGCCGAAAGAATTTGCTCTTCCCTCTCTTGTTTCCATATTTCGCTGTCGGATCCAGCCCTTTCCAAACCGCGGAGGGTTGTAACAGAACAGAGTCTTGCTGAGCCCTGCATGCCAGTCCTTCGAAGTCCCTCTACCGACACCGTCCCGGGATCTCCCTGTGGGTCCGGTGCACAGCAACCGCCCCAAGTTGTCAGGGCCCCGGTCGGTGAAGTGGACTTATGGGTCCTTGATTGTCTTCGCGGGCTTGAGATACCGGATTTGGGTCACTTTGCTGGAATACCTTGGATCTGCGGGTGGCGTCTGCGAGTCTGTTTGCAGCTGTGGCTCCGCACAGCAAACTCAAGGTTCCTCTTTTCGACCTTGCAGACATCTTGAGGTCGAGGGAGAGAGCTATATTCGAACAGAAGGTGACAGGTGAACTTCACTCAACAGTAGTAGCTATTTGGCTAGTCCCGCTGTTGATGGAATACCACGCGGTGTGGCTCATATACGACCACGGTAGGGGAATGTCCATGCGTCATGTCAGATATCAGGAGAGGGAATCGGTTCGTTGCAGTGGTTGGCAGAATCGACGGCGGCTTCATGACTTGGTTCCTGCAGCTTTGGGGGCAAATCATGCTTCCTGCAATGTGCTCTTGTGCGAAAGCCTTCCGTGTTACGGGGTCCTAGAGGATCACGCAGGCCGCAGACCTTCAGAAGGAAGATGCGTCTTGTAAGACCGAAAACAAAGCTGCCTGAAGCTGGAGCCGAGGCAGGGTTGGCAGCGGATACAAAAGCAGGACGAGGCCACGGTGGTGTGTGTCTTTGTTCTGGATTTGTTGGTGGCTTGACTTTGTGGGTCTGGGGCTGTGTACGCCCACGGCTTCGGGTTCTGGACCGCAGGTGCTCAGGATAAGTGGAACACCAGTTTATGATTTTGGAGTCGCTATCATGCTATGTGATCAGCAACACATTCACGAAACCGCGAGCATGCACAGGGCTGCATGCCACGGGCTGTGGGCACGTCTGCTGATGTTGCAAATCCTAGTATGTAGCTAGCTGCTTGTAGCTAGCTTCGTCTATGCATGTACCCTTCGACCTTCCTATCTGCACATCTACGAATAGATCCGTCTGGGGCTTTGTCTGCAGGAGTCTACGCTGTGCATGCATTTGTGAGCCGTGCAACTATGGCGCATTGCGCGGTATGCGCAGGGGCATGCAGACTGGCATGCATGCATGCCATTGCATACCTACACAGAACCTCAAGTCAAGTCGTGGTTCGCTCTTTTCGAATCAGAGGCTTGCAGGATTACCCTCTCGACGAAGGCATTTCTAGAACCGGCAACTCTTAGCATGACCTACACGGATCGGATGCAGCGCCATGGCCATGGCTTCGTCCAATGCTACTATAGACCGTATTCCTGCTTGTATGGAAATCTCGCGAGATAATGCTCAGCTAATTTATTCCCATGGTAGTCTAGCATCTACAGTACTCCGATGGCTCTTGATTGACCTTCCCACGAGCTTGTCACTACTGATGCCGACTTGAGGATGGAGACGAAGCATTGCTGTGTTCAACATGCTCTGATGATAGTCCAAACTGCATTGGGCCGAAGTCTAGGAGCACTATGTGAGTAGCATTCCGATGCACTGCAGTTCATGCTGATGCCGCCATTCAAAAGAAGAGCATCGCAGGTTTCCTAGAGTTGGCAGAATGCGAAATCAAGTCACTGAAAGGCCAGTCCAGAGCGTGGACGTCGCAACTCCGCGGCGAGGCCAGCTGAGCTTCAATCGGGGATGACCGGTATCGGTATCACACAGATCAGCTGTCGACTTCCGTATGGCTATGAAGTTTAGAAAGCACTGGCAAGCGACCCCTGCCAGATCGCCTCATGATGACGCCTCCCTCTCCAGCCCTGAGCGGCCCAGCGATCCACGCAGCGATCCTGTTAGCCCACGAGCCTGGCCCCTGGCGGAGCGAGAGGCTAGTACCTTGCAGAGAGAGACTTAGCTGTCGCGAAACCCGTTGGCACAGTGCCCTCAGGAGGCGGATCCAGCGCCTCAAGACAGTTCTCCGAGGCTGGTTTTCAGGTTGCTGCGCCCGCGATTCTTCGAGAACTCGGTTGCCGTCGGAGATGCTTGAACGAGTGCTTGAACGTTGGCGTTTCCACTTGCAGCTTTCTGCCGCAGCGCAGGCCAGCCCTGGAAGAATTGCTACGGCCAAAGCCGCCGAGCTTCCCCATCCAGGCAGTCTTTACAGGCAGTAATTTAGCAGTGGGCGGAGGCGTGGAAGGGCCGTCACGCTTTTCGTTCGAAGTCGTAGGATACGGCAGCAAAAGTTGCACGCAGAAGGTCTGGACATGCCATGAGTCAAATCAGCATGCGAGGCGATGCCACCAGAGGACAAGCGAAGGGGCGCACGAGACCCTCGAGACAGGCTCAAAAGTTGTATTAAACCGAGAAAGCAAGGCAAGCATGGGCTTTAGGAGATCTTGAGAGACATTGCAATGTAACAGGAAGCTTCACTCCAGCGCCGGATCGGGATCGAGACTGCCTGGCACAAGTCCTTTCTGCGCGGCGGTTGACCGTTGCCAGGCCAACTCCGCGACTGCGTGGTGGGCCCGAAAGAGCCGAGAAGGTGGAACAAGGGCAAGCAGAGTCAGCAACTGCTGTTACGATGATTCTCAATGATCATCATCGCAATGACTAGACTAGATCTGGTGTTGTCACTTACCACCAATAGTGATAGCTTTCTCAAGTACTGCTGCTGATCGATGTTACTATGACTCTTGCTATTACTGTTGTCTCTTGTTCATCTGCACTGCCATGGTGATTACGGATACTATATCAGTCTGAGAGGATCAGTCAATGTCAAGAGTTGCTTTGCCAGGTCCACCCCCCACGTGAGGGGGAGAAAGCTCAGACGTTCCTCCAGGCCATTCTGCCTTGGTTGCGAGCATGTTCACCGGAACTAGTCTTGGGCCTGGGCTCTACTTCCGACTGTGAAATTCAGTATAATATCATCTGATATGACGGGACAGAATAGAAAATCTGAATATAATGCAACATGACATAGTGTCATGGTATAATGTAGTAGAATGCCAGAGATCTATTGTGGTCTAGCTTGGCCCCTGAAGGCCTTGGAGATGGCCAAGGCCCAGAAGCAGAGGGAGGGCGCCATGGCGAAGCCGCCGAAGCGTGAGGTCGCGAGCGTGGGCTTTAGGATTTGGGCTCGGGAATGCTGGCATAGACACATTGCTGCTATATACCATAGCGCATAGACTGCAACTCTGCCTCCGCCCTCGAATGCTCCTGCCGTCAGGAACGAAGCAGGCAGGGCCTCGACGTATGGACTGTGTGGAGCATGCGGCTTGCAAGCATTGCCGTTGTGATACTACGCCTCAAGAATCTCAGAGCTTCTTTGGTTTCTTCAGCTTCTCTGTGCATCGTTTGTTTTTTTGGCTGAAGACAGGCCAGCAAACATTGCTGCAGAGCTTCGCCGGGCTCTTGGTATGATGCACATTGAGAATGGCCGTTAGTCATGATGACCCGCAGTAGTTCTTGAGCGACAGTGTCGACAAGACTTGCACGACGTAGCACGATGGTTTACGAAGTTTGAAGTGTTAAAGCTGCACCTCCAGGTGTTGCTGCGATTCGCTCCAGTCAGCCTCAGGAGCCACATCTTTCGTGAGAGCTGCCGCTACAGTTCGACTTGGAAGCAGTGAAATCTGAGTCTGGTTGTGTTCGTGCACTCGAAGTCCGTTCGGCCCCGAACGTGCCACTGTCGATTGCGGCAGTCAGAAATCGAGGCTGTTTAGAGACAAGCAAAAAACAACGCGTCTGAAGGCAAAGCTGCAACTTCTTGCAATATCACTCTTGGAGTTCTCAGAAGTTTATCCATGCGAATCATGCTCACTGGCTTGTTCAGCCGGTCATGCGGGTTGCTTTTGTGCTGGATTCGTGCAGGAGACGAGCCCATCGAAAAGCCGCAGGAGAGCCTCACTTCTGCACCTGATTCAGCCAGAGGCCGATTCCAGTGAAAGCCCGCTCCAAAGCCGTTCGCATTCTATAGTGGTGTCGTCGATTTCGCGCAGTGGGCATGCCGTGGGTATAGCCACTAGGGACGCCTTTTCGGAATCCGCAGCTGCAAGCCATTGCAAGCTAGTGCACGATCGGCCTGTTCTGTGGCCAGTCCAAGAAAGCGGACCCGTTTGCCCCGGACGTCAACGCGCTCTATGTTGGAGCAGGGCAGCCGCGGCAGCAAGCGCTCGGGACCCCGGTTCAGCATTCAGTGCGCAATACAACTAAAGAGGATCAGGCACTGGGACTTGTGTAACAGGAGAAGCATGAAGAAGCACAATGAGCACGCAGAGTTGTTTCAAGAATGCCTGCAAGCCTGCCGGGTGCCGCCAGATGCGTTCGCCTGGCTTTCGCGCTGGACGGGATGATGTTGTTTGTTTGTTTGATTGATTGTTTGTTTGTTTGTTGAATTGCCCGCAGACAAACAAACCACACATCCACTACACAGGTGCGTAGAGCTGTTTCCTGTCCAGGTCACCGCCTGGGTCGGAGGCCGGGCGCCCCATGAAATCACTTGCCACCTCGTTTCAGATGCCCCTGTACCGGATCAGGATTCTGCTGAAAGTCGGGACCAGGTAGAAGTTCACTCGACTTCGGCCTCACGTATCGTCTGCAACTGCAGCCCGCCCTCCTGTCGCAGGCAGCCTCGCGGGTAGCATCGAAGGCGAATATGTCGCCGAGCCGAGCCGAGCCCTTTCTGATACTTTTCGTCTCTTCCTTGAGAGCTGTGAAGCCTCCCTGGAGCTGATTCTTTTCTTCCGAGGTGCGACCTGATGCTGATGAAGTACGGCCCCAAGGAAGCAAGACGTCGTGACTTGCCACTACTGCACTTCCTGACGTGTGAGCCACTGCAATCAACCCAGCGGCCATTGAATGGGCCTTAGTATGCGAGTGAACTGGCAACAAGCTTCTTCGAACCAGCCAAGCTACCGGACACTGCAGTTGATACAATTAGATGATACCTTGCCTGTTTAGGCGCATGGCACGGCACATAGACCCCCACACACACACACACACACACCAAAACCCCATTTCTCAGTCATTTTTCCCAACTACTTTTCCAAAAGCATACGACTTCATCCCCCACACCCCCGAATCACCAAATATTTTCTCAACGAGCTTACCATCAATTTTCCACCACTATTCCAACCTTTCAGGCCTCATTTTCGCATTTTCAACCAGCCAACCGCTTGCTCCCAAAGCGTCCAAATCTTCACCATCCCATTTTTCAACGAGCACACCAACAGCCCTCGCCCCCGATGCACTCCCACGTGACAGGACTTCAGTTTCTGTGCTATCGAGTGACAGCGGGGAAGCACGACATCAGCCTGGTCAGGAGAACGCATTACTTGGGCGAACTTGCCCCTTTGAAGTCAAGTATGGCATGTTGCTGCTAGAGGCAGTTCCAGTTTCTCGACTGCGATGGACTCGTACTAGTTGTGACCCCCGAGGCACGAGCGCCGTTTGGCGGAGTTTCCCCTTCCACTTCCATCCACCGAGATCCAAGAGGCAAGTGAACGATAGCGTTCCAGACAACAGCAGGATTTGTCGTGTGCACAAGCTTTACCCCAATTGACATTCCAAGTGTTCCGTGCCATACAAGCTGCAGGTCCTGAAGCAGTCGAGTGAACCCGACATGTGCCGGTGGTCTCGGCTTGCTGTGATGTGGAAGTGGCAATGCTTCATACTATCTGCTCAATCTTCGTCATCCTTGTGCGTAGTTGGCGCCAGCAGCATCAGCATGGTCAGGGTTGGGGCCCAGTTTCGTTTGCAAACGTATTTGCTCAGTTTGATGGCTGCTGCAGTTGAGGAGCGAGCCAAGAATATCAGCATCACCAGCATACTATCATCTCATATCACCACTGTCAGTAATTAGCTTCGCGGCTTCGCTGCGGTCATTCTCTTCATCACCATCGCCGCTACTGGCATCAGCTACTGCCAGTGCTGCTGCCGTGGTGGTTGCTGTTGCGGCCGCTGCTGGTGTTGCTGCTGTCGTTGTCGCCGACTGCAGCGCTGGCACTGCTCTTGTTGTGGTGGTCGTGGTGGCCGTGGTTGCCATCTTGCTGAAGGTTCAGGTGATTGTTCCAGAGGTCCAGCAGAAGCCGCATCAGCGGCGGTCCTCCTCCTCCTCCTCCGCCTCCTCCTAGTCTAACTGTCGGTACTGCTTTGGCGACTTCTACTGCTTCTTTTGCAACGACGGAGGCTGCTGCTGCTAATAACGCTGGTGCCCTCAGAAGCTGCTGCGACTGCGGCTCACTACTTATTATCTTTATTGTTCTCTACGTACTACATACCACCTACTCCTTACTCCCTGCTCCTTACTACTACTACTACTACTACTACTACTACTACTGCTACTACTCCTCCTCCTGCTGCTGCTGCTGCTGCTACTACTACTACTACTGCTACTACTCCTCCTCCTCCTGCTGCTGCTGCTGCTACTACTACTACTACCACCACTACTACTACTACTACTACTACTACTACTAGTACTACCACTACGGAGGGCCATTTTTTGGGGGAATTCATGTTTTGCGCCTGTGGTTGTGTGTTTTTGCTTGGGGGGGGTCTCGTTCTCTTTTGTGGTTCTGCGCTTCTTCACTTCAGAGCACGAGCGGTCATTGTCTGCTTCCGCGCTTTTGCTTTTCCGTTTCTCGGACTTCTGTCTATGTTTGCTTGTCGTGTTCTGCTTGGTGTTGCTTCTGCTGTTGCTTTTCTGCTTTTCTGCTTCTCTGCTTGTCCGCTGCTCTGCCTTAACGCTTTGCTCTCGTGCTTTTCCGCTTTGCAGTTGTGTGTTTTCTGCTTGTTCTTGCTTGTGCTCTTTTAAAATTCTACTACCACTATAGTAATAATACGGATAGTAGCAACAACTGTTTTAAGACAAAAACAACAGCAACAACTGCCACAACCATAAACTCGACAAGTACAACTACAAAATACATACACATCTGCAGAATTATATGTATATGTATATACACATCGTGTATGTGTACATATATATATATATGTAGTCTGTATATAGAATATAGAGTCTATATAGTATATAGTTATATAGTATATAATGTGTATACATGTATATAATATAGATAGAGCATGTTATATTTGTGGTGTATATAGTATATGTTGTCTATATAGTAAAAGTCGTATATGCAGTGTAGGTGTGTGTATATATATATATAGTATATACAGAATGTATAGTATATGTATATAGTGTTTATACTACATATGTATATATATATATATCTCTCTCTCTCTCTCTCTCTCTCTGTGTACAGTTTATGGTTGTCGAAGGAATGCGTCAGCGTGGCCACGACGGACCATGCAGTATTCAGTGCTGGTCCATAAAGGAGGGCCTAATTTTGTCGCCATTATTTGTTTTGCATCTTTATTTCGCTTGCTTGGTATGAATATTAGTATGCATCGTATATCAATATTCAGATAATATTAATGCAGTACTACTATTAATATTGAAAGTAATGTATATATATATATGAAATATTTTTGCGCATTAACATTAATAACCGTATTAATATAAATAGTAAGTTCATACTCCTATCATTATATTAAAGTTGGTATATTGATATATTAGCATTAGTATTAATTGGGTACTGCCCCATACAGTAACAGTCTATAATAGGACTACTATTAAGGGCCTTATATATCCATGCTATGAATAGTACTCAACTGTTACTGAATCGGGGCAGTATCCGAAGCATTAATATTAGTACTAAAACTAATATTAACATGAATATAGATACTAGTTTATCATTTATAGACTTCCCCCCTTACACTGCTCCAGGGGACGAAATGCTTACCCCCAAGCACTGGCGACTGCATGCTGGTGGATCCAGGACCAGGCTAAAATGCTTTGCCCCAAATAATGGTGGATTTACGGGCCCAAAAAACCAAAGGCGGGTGGTATTCAGAAGCACAAAAAATGTATTCTATTTCCCCAAGTACTGCTGCGATTGCATGCAGGGTTTCCCAAACACTGTCGGCCAGGCATTGTAATTTACAATGACTTCGGCGCACAGGGGGCACGGGGGCACATTGATCTTGTGCAACTGCCACGAACATGCCCCAGCAAGAAGCTTGTCCCCAGAAGTAGCTTGCCGACTCGCGCCCCCGGTAACCACCGATCTCTGTATGTTCGACGGAAGCCCCAACTACCGATGGGGTTCAGCAAGATTAGAGACCGGGGCTACAATGCTTTCCACCTGCTACTGCCTACTGTCACAACTTGCGGATCCCGGACTGTGCTCGCAGCAACCACTACTCTCTGCACTCCTGACGCAATCCGCTCGCACTGATGGGCCAACATGATCTTCCACAAGTACTGCCGGATCCCGAAGCACAACCGACCTGCTCTCACCCGAGTAAAACCTGGCGGTTCCAAAAGCAGGGCAAAGCGCTGTCCCCCTTAATACTAGCATCCCAAAGCCGTGCCCGGCGCTTCACAGACTTCACAGGTGCTGGACAGTGCTGGATCCCCTCCCGCACCACAAAAAAAGCGCAGACGCAAATAATTGCATTCCACAAAAATTATGCAGCCAGCAGTCTACTACTACTACTACTACTACTACTACTACTACTATTACTGCTACTACTACTACTACTACTACTGCTACTACTACTGCGACGACGACGACTACTACTACTGCTACCGCTACTACGACTTACTACTAGCTACTACCACCACCACCACCACCACTACTACCACCTCCGCCACTACCACCCCTACCATCATTACCCCCACAACCACCAGCGCACAATTACTGGTGCAGCGACGACGATGCATCTAATCATTAGTGTCACTGTCTGCTACCAGTTTTTGAGACAGCTGCCACCAAGCCGACGACGACTTCGAATTGATGGAGCCTTTTCCCCGACTTCTGCCTCTGTCACGATTTTCACATCTTGTTGTTCTTGCTCTTGCTCAATCCTCTTTGCCTGCCAAGCAACATCGCTGTTCGAAGAAGATGCCAGGAGTCTTCAGGATGTTCTCTCCGTCTCCGTGCTGAGCACTGACAGCAAGGCTAACACGTGCTGCCATCTTGATACTTGTAGGCCGCCTTTGCAGGAAGCTGCTGCCTCTCATATTTTGCAACGGGTCAGAACCATGGTCACTTCATGCCGCATTCATCATCCAGCAGTTTGGGGAGTGTCGGACTGCCCTTATTCGCGCAGTTCAAGCCAGCCTTTTCTATGCCACCCTCTTTTGTCGGCAGGGCTTCGCCAAGCCCTTCAAGCCGCCCGATAACGTTCCGGCCCCAGCATCCCCTTCCTCCCGACCGAACCCCAAAAGGATCCTGAGCTTCGACAAAAGTCTCGGGCTTAGGCAGGTAGTCAGGTCGAAGCGATGGGATGTCGCTCTGAGGAGGCTCCAGATGATTCTGGCCTGGAATCCGACGCATTGGAGGCATTGCCAAGGCGGACCGGAAGGGGAATTCGGAGCACCGGGAGTACCGCAGAAGCTCCGACTGAAATTGCCTTCTCCCTCGTTTCGAGTGCATGATAGTGCATGCTTTGTGGTGCCGGTAGCTAGCAGCAGCTAGCGTAGCATCATGGACGGCAGGAAAGCCGAAAGCCGAGCCCCTCGCTCGTCTCGTTCGTCTCGCTCGGCCCGGAGCCTTGTGTGACTTGCAGAATTCTCGAAGACTCGTGCTCCCACTTGGCTCCTTCACTCGGCATTTTTGAGGCATCAAGGGAGCCTCCAAAACGTCAACCTCCGGAGCAAGCGGGCAGCGAGGCTGAGGCGGGAGGGCGTCTGCAACCTCCGAGAAGCCGCCTAGGAACGTTCAGAAATAGACTAACACTTGGGGGTCCGTCGGAGACACTTCTTGGTCGCAAGGTCTTGGTGAAGCGCGTTCAGGAGAGCCTCGACAGGCGATCCCGCTAAGCGCACCACGATCACAGTATGCCGGGAGAGCAGGAGGTTCCACGACGATGCGTAGGACGTTGAGCACAATACACAATCTCACAAACGACTACAGCATGGTCCATAATAGAGGCCAGAGCATCCCCGCGGCCAGGAAGTTTGGCAGCGTGGATGCCGCCTTCATGAACATGTCGGCAAGGATCCCGGGGCGACATTTCTGGTAAGGGTTGCGCTTTTGCTGCCATCACCACCGCGAAAAACAACACAGCAAAGACCAGCACATCAGCTGCACCAAGGCACGAATGAATCGATTGTCTACAAGGCAGGCGGACAGCGTGGGTGACCCATGTAACTTTGCACCGTGAGACACTTCACGTCTTGCTCACCTGACGCTGCCCGTGTCCCAGCCCAACTCCTTTCTCTGCAGGAATGGCACGGAAGGCTCGGCAGGGACTTGGAACAGCATGCATCGCAGGTCTATTTGCTCGTCACATATTCGAGTGCGAGAGCTTTGGGTACCTGCTTTTACTACGTAGCCCATGCCGTGACCCGCACGAATCATCGCCGAGCGACGTTGTCTTGCAGCTGCCAGCAGCGAAGCTTGTCATTTCGCCCTCAAGACTTCTTCTGTCAGCAACGAGGTGCGCAAACGGCGGAAGAGAAGGAAGACAGGTGCGAAAAGACTTCGCCAAGAGTGAGAATTCGTCGGGATGTGCTCTTGCAAGATTTTGTTCAATGTGCATTACTGTCACAGCATAGACAGCATAACGACTAGCGACTAGCATGAGCAGGGTAACCACCAGTTGTCAATTGCTGGCAGGGCTCTTATGGACCTACGCCAGTGCATGGTCGAGGCTCTGGCGCTTGCTTGCCTTTAGTGTCGTAAGCTCTCCAGAGAACCGGCACATCAGATGGTGGCGCTGGTCCGTTGGGGCGGCTTGAAAACTCACGAAGTGTAGACCTTACGGTAAGTTGTGTGGAGCTGTCTGAAGCATCCAGTTCGGGCGAAGTGTGCACAAATCTAGGACAATTGCGACGGCTACGCGATAGCAGTATGTCTTGGTGTATGCATGTTGGCAGACATCACTGCACAGACACATGCACAAACACGCGCTTGTCTGAAGGAGTACATGCCTGTACATTTTCACATACACACACACACACGCACGCATGCAGGCACTTTCAATCTTGTCGTGGCAAATGCACGAATACAGTTAGCATGTTTATATACACACTCAAAGACATTCGTAGACATACATGTATACATACACAGTATGTAACCAGACTCTACTCCCTCGGTATATCGTTATGTAAATGTTTCTTATATATCTATATACACACACATTCTTTACAGAGAGACAGAGAGAGGTGTGTGTTCGGTTAAGTATTAGACATATAAGCACAACGAACTCCACCAAATACGAAATTATACTCTATGACGTAGCACAATTCAGGCGGCTTAGAAATGGGTGCTGCTACATGGTATGCTTGTGCTTTGCCTGCCCAAACTCGAACCTATGGCCTTGGAAGCTTCAACCCAAAACCCCAAACCCTACCCTAACCCCAAAGAACCTACGACCTTAGGACTTATATACGGGAATCACAAAAAAGGAACCCTGAAAGGGTAGGTTCTGTAGGGTCAAGGCAGATCCTGAAACCCCAAGTCAGCCACAAAGCTAAACCCTAAACCCTAAAGTAGGTCGCAAGTCTTCGGAAACTCTAAGTCAGCCGGCCTAAGCCCAGGCCCACGTAATATAGGGGCCACAATGATTAGAATAGGATTTGGGGTATATTATACCATAATCATAATAAGGAACCCCCAAAACCCTATTCTAATTATTAAGGCCCCTACATTACCCCAAATTGCCGAACCCCTGCACCGGCCCATCCCGGAAAGCCCCCTGTCGCAGCCCTTGGAACCCCTCCACAATGATGCTTACGATTTCAGTGTGAAGTCTCAGTCTCAGGGACAGTTCTGTGGTTCAGCACGATGAAGTCATAATCCTTGCGAAGTAGCTTAAAATACAGTCCCTAAACCCCAAACCCTAAACCCTATACCCCTAAACCCTAAACCCCTAAACCCTAAACTACAGCAGTAATAATCCTTGCGCCCTATACCCTGAACCTTGAAGCCTCCCTAAACCCCTAAACCCGAAACTACAGCCTGACGTCCCCAAAGAATCCTTATGGAACACCTCCACCCTGGCTTGAACTCAGACTAGGTTCCCCAGTAGTACCCTTTTTCCCTTTTTATTTGGGGGGTCTCCTTTTTAAAGCCGAATATTCGGGAAATGGGGTACCCATATTATGAAGGGTGTTACTGGGGAGCCTAGCAGAGGCAGCACCTACTCGCTTCAGCATCAGTATGAGGGCCACCTGGCAGGGCCCCTAGAAAGGAGGATTCGAAGTTTTTGACTTTAGGGTTTAGGGCTTCGGGTTTGTAGGGGTGTGGGGTGCCTAAACCCCTGAACCCCAATCCCTAAACCCCTAAACCCTAAAGCCCTAAACCCCCTAAAAACCCTAAACCCCCTAAAACCCTAAACCCTAAACCCCTAAAGCCCTAAACCCCCAAACCCTAAACCCTAACCGGCTTTCGTCTCCGGCTAAACTGTGGCTTTGGGCTTTGGGTTGGGAGGGAGAGGGTCCAAGTTCG
>CAJNJA010029953.1:0-30367 GCA_905231915.1 Symbiodinium necroappetens
GTGTGTGTGTGTGTTGGTGTTGTGTGGGGTGTAGGGTGTGGCGTGTGGGGTGTGGGGTGTGGGGTGTGGGGTGTGGTGTGTGGTGGGTAGTGGGTGGTGGGTGGTGGGTGGTGGGCGGTGGGCGGTGTGTGTGCATGCGTGCGGGTGTGTGTGTGTGTGTGTGTGTGTGTGGGCGTGTGGGTGTGTGCGTGTGTGTGTGTGTGGGTGGGTGTGTGTGTGTGTGTATGTGTGGGTGTGTGTATGTGTGGGTGTGTGTGTGGGTGTGTGTGTGTGTGGGTGTGTGTGTGGGTGTGTGTGTGGGTGTGGGTGTGGGTGTGGGTGTTTGGGTTTGTTTTTGCATATCGTCATTGCCATTAAATAGCTGCCTCGATGAGCTGATGAGAGGTTCCGACCGTTTCGCATGACAGGATGGTCTGACCGGAAGCGCCNNTGGGCCAACTACACCGCATCGCCTTTGCGAGCACGCTGAACTGCCTGAGCGACGCACATGGCATGCGTCTATAATATGTTTTACATAGCCGACGAGCCTTTCGAACCCCAAAGATATCACAAATTTGGGAGTGTGACTCCCGCCACCAGCCAAGAGAGCGGCAGCAAGCGAGAAGAAGTCGTAAAAACAAGTTTTTGTTGGCTCTGACATTGGGTCTATCGGTGCCTTGGTCGTTGCGTGGACCGCCACCTCAGCCTCAGCTTGTGGCTTCTTTGGACAGGCAGCGACACCCTGACGCACGTCATGATCGTGCCTCAGCCAATTTCTGTTGCGTATCCATCTGGCGAAAACTGACTTCTGCTGCTAGATTTTACAGCATTTTTGCATTGATGAAATCTTGAAGCTGAGGTATTCAGGGCTTTGAAAAGGAGAGCCCAACCTGTCCAGCTAACTCTTTTGTGTTATCGATTCTCTCGAGAGGTGCGCGACATGATGACGAGGAGCGGTAGCTCTCTGGAGGCTGGGCGCCTGCTGCCATTGCACGCTCTGCCCCGCGGCCAGTCAGTCTTTCGAGTCCGCTTCACATGGGCGACGTCGCTGGGGGCAGTGTTAGATTCGTTTTGACAGCTGGCTGCAGCCATTCACTTGCCTGCAGCGGTCCTGTGTGCATTTGTTTTCTGTTGCTTGCATGCATGCATGCAGCATGCACATCTACATACCAACATACGTGGCCGTTGGTAGGCTGGTGGCACGGTAGATGCGCTCGTGGATGTGGTTTGAGCTGCATCTAATTATTTGTCTACGCTATCTATATATATATACTTGCATTCCTGTCCATCTGTCTACCCGTTCGTAAATGTACTCGTTCATGCATGCATGTTGTTGAACCATCTCTGCGTACTGGTCTACGTATGTGCACCTCCTTCAGGATCGCATGCTCGTGCAGGCATGTGCAGGCCGTGGGGAAACGCGGCTTCGGCTACGACTCGAACCAAAGGCCCCAAGCCCAAAAGCCGGCAGCAAACAGCCAGCGAAGGTTCCTTGTGTGGGTGGCGCATGCAGCCCTGAACCAAGCGACGCAGAAGAGTACTGCTACCCTGCCGCTTTGCTTCGAGGTGCAACCGTTGCTTCTTTTCACGAACTGTTTCCATCTTTTGAATAAACCCTGTAGGTTGCAAGGGTTGTGCTTGATTGAACCCAGGTTTGTCGAAGTTTGGCGTGCTGCACTGTATGGGCAGGAGCCATCTGTGTCTTGGCCCACATTTAGTTCGTCGTCGTCCCGAGCTGGCAGCTCGAGGTATGAGTCGCTATGAGCGAGCCCCATACACAAGGCTCCATGGGTCTTTGAGACGGTTGAAGACAAGGCGGAGTGGCCAGATCTCAAACCCTCTCATGCTCATCAGAAGACCAGGCCTTGCAAGTACTGGCATCCTCGTCTAGCCTGGATTGCAAGATGTGCCAGCAACTTCACACTACACAGTGCAATTTCGGCAAGATGAGATGCGAACTGCACAGGCAACATTGCAGTAGAATGCGTTCTGAGCAAAAGTTGTGGAGTATGGTGCATGGCTGTCACATGTGCTACTAGTCAGAGGCTGCTTACCCACGAACGACCCATGCCGTCCACCCACCACCACCACCAACACCAACACCAACACCGCCACCACCAATATCTATTGGACAATCAGAACCACAAAAGCCACAAGGGGAACAGCAACAACAACAACAACGGCTGTAGCAACAGGTAGTAGCAACCGACTAGATCGCCAGCAAGCGCCGCAATCACGAGGACACTGGTAGCCGTAGCAACATGGTCGGTCAGCACTGGAACTACAGCCAGGCACTGAGTATCAAACACTTTCAGCCCGAGACCCGCGCGGCGAAGAGCCGAGGCTCCAAAGGGCGCTTCGCCACGGGGCCACGCGCTTCGCCCTGGCCCTTGCCAGGCTGGGAGCCCCTCGAACGGGCGTCTCTTTGAGCCGTCGGCGTGGCGGTGTGTGTGCATGGAAAAATGGAAAACCATGGAAAACACGCATATACTGTAGCAGGCGGACAGAAAATACGATGTCGCACCGGTTTTTTGAATGGAGAACAGACAGCCCTGTGCGCAGAGGTTTGCTCCTTGCTCGACCGAGCCGCGGAGCCCGGCGACTCTGCAGTGGATGTGGTCTTCTTCTCGCACCCGCCGTGCTCTGTCGATTCGATGGTGTGTTGGAAGGTTTGGCTTTCAGCTGATCGGGGGATCAGTGGACGTTGACCTCGCGGGATTCGGAGAGCCGGAACCGCCCGAAGCATAAACCTTCAGCAAGATACGCCCCTACTATGTTACACGGCATGTTACATCAATTTCTTTCTTTGAGGTATCCCAGCTCGCTCTTCAGCCTCTGGTGGCCCAGTGCGACTCCGGCATCCAAGAGCGGTTGGGTGCCGTCCTGGTGGATTCTTGGAGCGCAAGGTGGTTTTTTTTTGGCTGCTTTGGTGTGAAGAGGGTCGGATCCTGCGGCTTGCAGCTCCCAAGTCCTGAAACTCAGCCGGAACCTTGACAAAAGTTCAACTCGCCCTCCTTGGTCCTGGTCCTTGTTGGCACGTAAGGGCCCAACAATTTCTCAAACATGAACCCCTTGCCCAAATTCAAACCCTGCAACCCCTGAGCTGCCGATGCTTAAGGGGCTCCTACTTGAGCGTCTAGAGCTTTGTGTCGGCTCCTGCTGATCACGCCACAGTTCTTCTCCGTAGGCAGGAACACGGTAATACGTGTAGCAGCCTTCGGGTGTACAAGAGGTGGTGAAACAAGGCGACCCNNCCCCCCCCCCCCCCCCCCCCGCGATCTTAACAGGAAAACCACCAGAGAGCTCCTTTGATGAAGCCCTTGGCAAGGATGTACCTCCTTGGCCCTCCGCTCTCCCTGGTGATCCCCGTCCTGTGGCCGCTCCTGCGGAGCCTCGGAGGAACACGGCCCCGGCCCGTCTTTACCGGGGGCGATAATCTGAGTGAGGCCTATAGGTCCTAGGTCTGGGAGATTGGGTGTTCGCTATTTTTGTTCTGTTTGCGCTGCGGTTGCTGGTTTGAGGGGCTCAGGAGCCAGTGTTGGAGGCACCTTTGATCCTACCATGGACCTGGTCCTACAGTTGGCAACAGAGAGGGCGCCCCGCTGCAAAACCATCTTCTCTTGTATGTGGATGACTGAACAGATACTGGCATTCTATTCCTCTTGTCGCTGTTCGTACAAGAAAGAAACCAACGAACACGGATCCACACCCGACGCCATGAGGAACGGCCAGGGTTTCGAGATCGCAGAAGATGTGAGCTACGCTGGCGTGCATATGCAGAACTGGGTACTAGCCTGCTTCGGCTACCAGTACCTGTTCCATGGCTGTCTAGCTGTGGTCTTTGAGGTTACTTTTGATTTGTGGAGCATGTGGGCACAGATGTCACGTATATGTTTGGTGGTGCAAAGTTCTGTGGTGCCATGCACTCCCTCATTGTAGGAAGGAGTCTGAGCCCCAATCGTAGAGATCCAAGTAAGGCTTTGGCCTTTCCGATCCTTCGTCGCCGTGTCTCGGAAGTGTTGGAATGCGTGTCTGCCGAAGGATGTTACTGTTGGATACTGTTGGTGGATCACGTCCATCTCGCCCGAGATCACTGCCGTACGTCGATTTACAGAGTGACACACTGGGGAATTTCTGTTGATCCGGGCGCAGGCATGCACCCCTGTAGGGTCAACGACTGCACCTGTACCACCCAATTCCGAGGCACGCATTGCTCAGAGCGTGTCGATGGCCGAGAGGAAGGGTGCGAAGGTTCTTTGCCTTGGCGCCCTGAACAAGGCCGAGTGGATGAACAATGGTGTCCTGGCAATTATCTGGCCTTTGCACATAAACCCTATCCGAGGCCCTATCCTTTACCATCTACACCCGTAAAGCCACTGTCCCACACATCCCGTTCTCAACTTCGAAATCCTGAATTCTTGTCAAAAAAAGAAGCAAAAGTCAAACAATTGCATACACACAGCCCTGCATAAGCCTCTTCCAATCATCAAGGCCCCCAAGCCTCCTCCATCCCAAAAGTCCCCCCCCCCCCCAAGGTGGCCTTTCCCTGCTCCGTGGCCTTCACGGGGGAGCCTCGCCTCAGAGCCGAGTTTTGGATCTTCTTCCCACCTTTTTGCCAGCCAAAGACCCACATTCTGGGGAGATTGCTACTACTGTTGCTGTTATTCTGTTGATTATCATTACCGTCCTTGCTATCCTTCTTATGCCAAATATTTGCGTCATTGTCGCATCACCAGTAGGTAGTAGTGTTATCGTCGATGTGTTGTGTGTGTGTGTTTATTGCTGTATTATCTCAATGAGTCAGAGGAGGCGCTTGGCGCTCCTTCTGGAAGTCCACCATCTCATTGGCTTTGGTCTGAACTTCGGCTTCTGCCGGCAATGTCCCAAATTCCAACTAGCCTCTGTGCCAGCCAGCCGAGTCGTCGAAGTAGAGCGTCGCTGTTGCTGAGGTCACGGGTTTTAGCTGATGGATGTGCAGTCAGTGGATGTTTTGTAGCATCAATTGCCTGAAACTAAGGAGCGAGACTTGTCCATGGCAACACGCTCACAGCTGCGGCGGTCGTGGAGGTCAAACGGAAACAGAAGCCTGTTTGCCAGAGCAAGCGAGCCTGGAACTTATGCCCATGAGGGGCGGTCCCCTACGCACAGGGACATCCAACGCACTATGAGGGGACCCTTCATGAACCGTGTGAGTCCGTGTGAGCCCCTTAACTTGGCAGTGGAGTGCGTGCCTCGAACGTTCCGACGTAAGTTGGTTGTGCGCAAAGGGGTCTAACGCCTGAAATAATAGCCGTGCTGCTACCTCGCTTCCTCAAATCATCTACAGCGCCCAGATGGGGCGCCGAAACGCAGGCGGCTCGGTCTTTGTTTGGGGCGCCGGCCTCTGTCCGAGCTCCGATCTTTGTCACCGGCGCCTCGAGTGACCTGGCTCTAGGCTTGGAAAGAGGCCTTTTTTGGGGCCTATAAGGAAAAAGGCTGAGGCTTTTGGCTTAGGCGCCGGTCGGCACATCGGTGCTGCGTTTACTGCCGGCGCCAGTGGGCGCCCGGTGTAGAGTTCGATGTCGATGTCCAGACGTGCGCCCATGGATAAAGGTACTGGAATCCTTACTGGAACACGACTGAGCAAGAAGCCCCAGGCAAAGTCGGCGCGGCCGTCGTGCTGCGCTTGCTGCAGCTAGGCTATCCGGTACTCGCCCACTCCAGTGACCCGGAGAGGCCTCGCCGGTGGGGGGGTCGATGTCGCGCTTTGGGAAGGGTTGTGGGGACAACTCTCTGAAAGCTCTGATCTCCGGAGCTGCTTGCCAGTGTGACCCAGAACCTGAACCCGACAAGTTTAGGACGTTGAGCCCAAAGCCTCAAAGCTACCCCTTCGGTTCCCTTCGCTTCCCGAGCTCCGGCTGGGAGGCTTCGGCGCCTCGAGGCCCGAGCACGGCAGCTGGCAGAGAGCGATCTTCAGGCGCGCCTTCGCTTCGCTTCAGGTCCTCCCAGGCCCCCCTCAAAGGTCGGAGCCTTCAGGTAGGTCCCAGGCCTACGAAGTTCGAAGCCGACCCCTTGCCTTCCCTGCGCCCTCTCAGAGGTGACCACCGGCTTGGCCAAGGGCGTGGACACGGCCTACTGGGTCATCGGCAAGCACGATCCAAGGCCGCACGTCCCCTTCTTGGGAAAGCTTCCCTCACTTGATCTGACGGCTCCAGAATTGCTCTGATCCCGGCAAGGGTGGCGCAGTACCTGCCTCGTGGCTCTCGGGCTGTGGTCTTCAGTGTGCCCAATCCGCTGGAGGACGCCGAGGGAGACCACGCAGCCCAGGGCTGGAAGATGTGGGAAGTCGGAGGGCAGATCCTAAAAGGTTTTCGTTAATTTCCAAGCCGGATCCACGCGAGGAGTCCCGGCGCAAGGACGTTGTTTGGGCACCCGGTGGCAGCTCTTCTGTCTCCTAGGTTTCTTGCGCCTATAGTCATGCTCTGACACAGTGCGACGGCAAGTCTGTAAGGTGAGCCAATCCCGGAGCAACCTCGGACTGTACCTGTAGGAATACCACTTCACGCCACGGCCAGGACTCTCGTATCTTACGGGTCGAATTGCTGTGTTTCACGTCCGAGGCATCCTCCAGCTTGACACTGCACGCTTGGCCAAGCCCAGACAGTTCTCGAACCTTTTGGCAGAGAATGTCACCCGGATTTCAACGTTTGGGTTTCTTGTCGTTGCGGCGGAAATATCACTCACACCGTGTATGATGCCTGTACCCAATGAAAGTGGGGATCTGTTCGATGCACCGAAGCCTGGTGCCTTCAGAGAACAACTGCTTCGATTCATTCGATTCATTGATCAGCGTTTGCTGTCAAAACGCCGACTCTCCCAGGGAAAAGGGATGCGAACTCTGAAGTTCAGCGACTGGAGTGACCTCAGGAAATCTATGCCTGCCATGCAGCCGGCATCGTCACTGCAGCTCATGCCGACTGGCATCTCGGCAACAAACATACTCGGATAAGCTTCATGCAAGTCAGAACTGTAGCAAGGTCCTTCAAGAAGATTGCCATGACGATAAGACGCAATAAGCATCTGGGGCGCTGTTTTCGGTCTAAGTCTACCACCACTTGCCGAAGTTTACAGGATTTCAGCGCTCACGTGCATGTCAGTCATCTTGCACGCGGGACACATGTCAAGTTAGCTGCTAGCCCAGCACCAGTGGTATCATTTTCATATTGGAGCCGGCCGACTTCGGCGGCAAGAGGCATCAAGGTTCAAAGGCGCGCAGCTCTGGGATTTTTTGGAGCTCCCATTCTTAGCCCCTGGCCTCGAGCTCTGTAGCTGCTGGCTGTGTAGCTGCCTTCGAGCTTCCAGGACGGATGAGTTGGGCGAGGTCTGCGTGGACGCCATGTCCCTGCAGTGGGAGGCCGAACTCCCCGAAGCTGCCTTTCCAGAGCTGCCCCAGAAACTCTCGCCGAAGCCAGGCAGCCTTGCAGATGGGCTTTTCGCTGCCGCCGCTGCCCCGAGCTGCAGGGAACTTGCCTGGCTCACCTGGCCAGCGTGGGAGTGGCTCGACTTTAGAAGGGCAGGCGACCCACCAGTGTTCACCCCAAAGGCCACGGTTGTCACCGTCCGAACGTGAAAAGCTGCAGTCCCGAAGGACGGAAGGCGGATGTGGCGGTGATCGGGGCTGGTCCCTCTGGCTGGGGGCCCAACAAAGGGCGCTTGCCGTGCCCCTGACCCTCTTTCCCTGGTAAGGAAGGTAAGGTGTGGCTCGCATTTCTCTTGCCCACCCGATATGTCGGTTGATAAGAAGAACTCCCCCAACTCCGAAAGGAAAGGACCCCCAAGCCCTGGTGCTGAGGCCTGGCTACTGCCGCTGCCCTGGTGGAAAAAGGAGTCGACGTTGTCGTGCTCTTCGGACTGGAGCTCGTGTTGACGCTGCGTGATTCTAGTGTTTCCTCTTCCGGGCTCGAACACTCGAAGGTGGCAGTTTGCAAGATCGAGGATGATGGTTAATTCAGTATCAGAGCTTCGGCGATTGTTGAGCGGCTGCTATATTCCAAGCAAAGGGTCTTGAGGCCTCACGGTCTTGTCTTGAGAAATCCCAAAGACTTCGCTTGGCTGCGAGGCTTGAACGCCAGTCCGAGATCCAGGGCAGCTGGCAGGAACACTTCGAAGGCGATTTTTTTTCTGGGGTTGGTGGGAGCTTGCCCTGGGTCCTCGAGACGCTCGTTGTCAACTCCAGTCAGCTCCAGTGGCGTTTCTGTATACACTCGCCAGTGCTCTGCGGGAGGCCTCAGCATCACCACCCGAGCTGGGAGCTGTGGGCTTCCTGGCTGGCCGGTGCCTTTGCCTTGCAACCTTAAGCAGGAATGCAAGACCGTGCCTCTGAAAATCTCAACTTCCCGAGAAGACTGCAGTCGGTGGCAGTAAAGGCTCATCATGAAGGGCCAAGCACTTTCCGGGACGTCGGCTGAAGTCAAGGGCAGCAGACAAAGCTTCACCGTCTTAAAGCGGATGGCAGGAATCGAAGCCACCTAAACCACCAAAGGCCATGAACTGAACCACAATGGTTCGCCTGCACCACGAAATGATACCATTTACAACACAATTAGATACCCTTACGAGGACCCCATCAGCCTATCAGTTTCCGCACCCAACCAAAAGCCGAGGATGCGCCAATCTTAAAGAGAAGACAATGAGAATAGCCATCGGCATAGGACGACGTCGCCATGATGGTGACATGAATGAAAGAACGAATAATACTAAAGGCGAGTCATGAAATCATATTAAAAAATTGGCAGTGATAGTCATCATCCGCAGCAAGGTGATGACCATCTTCGAACCCCGAAACTCTAGATCCCAATATTGGAGCATGTAAAGGTGTGAGTCGTAAGGGGTGAAGTCATCAGGTGAAGCTCGTGACCGGCTCGGATGAGCCTCCCGGATCCGGGTAGTTGGGTTGCTGACCGCTCGAGATAGGACTCTTGGAGTAGAGGTGTTTTGGCTTTAGAGATTTGTGTCTTAAAGGGGAAGGGTCATTGATGCGACAATTCCTTTGAGGGTCTTCTCACGGATTCGAAGAGGACCTGCCCATGTTTCGCGCTGTTGTGATGTCGACATGGGAGCAGAGCATAGTCTCGAAAAAAAGCGGAGACAGGGAGTTGTTGGTTGATGGCCCTTGACAGTTCGAGCCCCGGCCTTTGCAAGTCTAAACTTATCTGCAAGGCTAGCTGCCAATGACTACGTGCAGTATCTGCGCGCCTACTCAGCGCGCTTCGGACTGGACATCCGTTGCGGCGTTGAGGCGCCATTCGGGGAGGGGCAAAAGAGTGAAGCCCACGGCCCAACACAAACAGGCAAGGTCCCCGGAGGTCACAAGGGTTCAGATGCGATGGTCGCTTGTGAAGCGTTACTAAAGCCAAGATTGTGCAGGTCACCGACATCGAGGACCAGTCAGGCAAAGTTTGGGGGAAATGTCAGGAAAGCTGAGGCTTGAGTAAACGCTTGTGTTGTCCAGCAACTTGTTTGCAGTCTCGTCTCGTCAGGGTCTCCTTGTGTCTTGGACAGTGTTTGTTCGCTAGATTGGTTTGTCTCCGCGTCAAGCTCCTTCCTCCCGCTTCCTTTCGTGCTGCCTTCTATGTACAGTCTGTTTGGATCTGGTTGGGCTGCTTTTGAATGCTGCCGAGTTGTGTGCTATGCTACGTTTTAAATATTCGCTCAAGTTCGCGTGTACCGTTGTGTTGGATTCTGTTGAGCAAGGTTCCAGAGATGTGTCCCACGCCGAGCCACCCAGCCACGGATCTTGTGAATTTGAAAAATGGGGTTCTTTTCCCAGTTGGAACGTTCGGCCTTCGGGCTCAAGTGAGGTTTGTGCAATGAATGTACTGTGATGTGGTCATTGCTGGGAGGTCAGTGGTGCATCTTTACTGCCGAAGCCGATGGAGCTCAGGGGAGCCTTCGTCAAAAGTGTCGGATGGTGAGAATGGTTCAACTGGTCTTTTATGGCGGCTGATTCTGAGTCCTTCTGGTTTGGATTGGGGGAGTAGTTCTCACATCCTGCAGGCCTTAAGAACTTTCTCAGAAGCTACTAGACAGCACCGGGCAGTCTCAAACGTTTGTTCTTTGAACGTCCGGAAACCGGCTCCCCGCCTACTGGTGTTCTCAGTTGCGGTTTTCTCGGCTTTCTTGGTGTCAGGGAATTTCCGCTTGTGCATCGACTTGAAGATGTCGGGCGTTTTAGGCGTGGTCTGCTCATGGTCGTGTTTGCAATGTTGGCTCTCTTTGACATTGTTACTCTGGTGGTTCGTTCTAAGTGGCACCGGGCCTACGGTCATTATGCCAATCATATTAAATTAGATGTGTGTCTGACACACACACACACACACCCCACAATGCGTGATAGCTGCTAGCCGTGCCGTCTCTGGCCACTAGAATTGCTACTGTGTTTGGTTCGGTTTGGTTCGTGTTGCTGGCAAGGTAGCCAGCAGCATACATGTTGTCTGTAGCCTCTTGTGCATGCCTAGTGCCGTGCGAGATACAAATCGGGTGTCGCGGCTTGCGTGATGCCTTGGCCACAATGAGATACCAGCATGGGCATGTTCTATAAGGTTATGGTACGGTCGGAACCCAGCAACTATTTGCCTTAGGTAACGGTGCTGTGCATCTTTGGTAAAGGTGCTGCGCATCTTCCAGCACTGCATCCAGAGCATAGGGTTCGGGGTCTGGCGAGTGAGGAACAGAACAGTGACAGTTATCCCAAGATCTCAATACTGTCACTGAGGAAGTGGTTTGCCACCGAGCTGGTCATTGCAACCGGCAAGTGTCTTGTCAAGTCACTACCACTTCCCGTGCTGAAGGGCGCAGCTGAGTTGTGCTCCCCGAAGCCGCATCCCGCCTCACCCCGTGAAAAACGCCAGTCTTGCCTTGTCTAGCTGAGGAGCGTCGCACCCTCCCTGCCGGCGATTTGGTCAAGCGTGTCTGGGTCGCAGTGCATATAAGGACTGTATAAGCCTGCCTTCGTTTGGAACTGCATCCGCAATGTCTCCAACAGCGCCCAAGAAGCTGAAGGAATTTCCACCGCAGGAGTGAGGACACCTCCTGCGACCTCGGAAAACGCTCCAAGATCCCAAGCCCCAACCCTGCGGACGCCAAACTGCGTCGGAAAGCTCCCAGGAACCGGTTCAGCATCATCCCGCCATCGTCCACTCTTCCCAGGCGTGTCAGGGGCCACAATTCAACATGAGCACACTAGCAGTACTAGCATGCGGTTGGTGATGTTGAGTGATACATTGTAAATTAGCACGCCCGAAAAGAACACAGCAGTTGAGACCTTGAGCCGCAAAGCCTCATGCAGAACCCGAAGTCCTGTCACCTGTACCCGATGGACGCAGGTGAGGGGGCCCGAATTGCAGAAAGCAGTGGCGGCTGCAGGGCAAGGCGAACTTCTCGCGACCCGCATGCAGTGCCCGCTTCATAACTTGAAAGGTTTCAATCGGCCAAGGCCTCGGCGCATTGCCTTGAGCCTGGAGTATTGCCGGGTAAGCTAGTCAGTCAACACTGTTCAGAGGCCTGCCTTGCTGAAGAAACCAGACTTTATGATTGACGAAGCACTCGAAGCACCTGCTGTGGATTCCTGTCTCGTAGGTCAGACACAGAGAGGACTTGTCTCTCAGCCCGGGCCGAGGTGGTGGGTTTCGGAAATTCTGCAGCCGACCTCTGCAGCAAGATCCTTGCGCAAGTGCCAGGCGAGCAGTTTTCCGATAGTAGGTTCATCAGTTTTGGGCCACCCAGCTCTCCACTCACCCCAAAATAAGCGGCCCGTTCTTCGCCCTCAAAAGGTGGCACCGTGCACGTCTCCTTGCGGCGGGTGCCTCCCATCATGCGCCGGCAGTGGGGCCCGCTCCGCCTCGAATGGTCTCTTTGCCCGATTAAATATTAGAGGGGGGCACTCTGCAGGGTTTCGTGAATCTTGCGGTTCTGTCCTTCCTCGTCCTCAGCGACGATGAATCTGCTTTGGCCGAGTCAGGTTTGCTCGCCTTTTCTCTTACGCCTGCGATAAGAATGGGGATCGCCTCGCGCAGCTGATGATGCACCTGATCGAGACTTCGGCAGATGTTGAGTCAGGTTTGACCTTTTTTGTTTCTGCAGCTGCCCTTTTTCTCTCCAAGACCTGTTTCAGCAAGGAGGGGGACATCCAACACCTGTTTCCCGCAGACCTTCCCAGATGGAAGGCACGCCAGGAGAGGCACATACCGACCATCGATCGGGACGGTTCTTTAGTCCGACAGCTTCGCGAGGGCAGCATTCTGCTACATCGGGGCGTCGAAGACCTGGAAGCCACAGACCTCAAAAAGCTTGGGATCCGATTTCGGGGCGATGATCAACGACGAGACTTCTCTACCGTGGTTCTTTGCACTGGCTATCGGACGAGCCTGGAGTGCCAGGGGGGCTTGTCGCGAGACGCAGTGCGTGCGCGGGCCTTCTTCGTCGGCCTCGGCCCAGAACAGCGAGATCTGCTCCCGCTGCAGGGAATCGGGCGAGAGGCTCAGAAAGTCGCGGCGCAAGTCTCCGACATGCTGAAATTGAGGATGCGCCAAAGTGAAAGGGACTGGGGCAGGGAAGCGTCGGAGTCCTCGCCGGAACGAACGAAGGACAAGGACCTGTGAGCATCTTCCAGAAGTGATGTGTTATTTCAAGAGACGGCAAAAGGTCGTCTTAGAGTCTTCTTAGACAGCAGGATATCTTTTACCGAGACCTTCGAGACATGAGCCCAGTTGCCGCGGCTGAGCAGGTTGTCGGCTCATGAAGTCTTTAAGCTGGTCCCCAGTTTCGACGCCGGCGTTGGGGAGAGTTCTACCATCTTGCCAGGCACGAAACTGCCCCGAACTCGAGGATCAGCACAATTTTCGCCCCCAAATACGCCCTAACCCTGTACCCTCCCTCCCTCCCAGCCGCACCCCCGCTAATTGCTGGAGCAGAGGCCTGGGTCGAAGGACTTCTTCCCTAAGTCAAGCCCCTTTGCCTCGGCCTCGTGTTTTGGTTTTGCTTGTTTGTGTCGTTCGTTTGGGTTTTTTGGTCTTTCTTAGTTGGCTTCAGAGACTTCTCTTTGAGTCTTTCTAGAGGATTCTCTCTCGCTTAGAAGACATTGAATTCCCGGTGTGACAGCACCAGTCCTTGCCGTTCCTATTCAAAGTCTCCGCACAGCACCAGAAACCTAAGAAGAAAGAAAGCCTCTTCGAAGCTTCGCCCCGTGGCCTCGGCGCAAGCGGCCCCAGGCGCAAGCGGCTCTGCTCCCATTTTCGAGGCCCATTCGAGGCCCCCCCGCGAATTGGCCTCCGGTTAGCCTCCAAGGACGGGGGCGAAAGCACTTTCGCCCCGAAAAAGAAAGCGGTGGGAACGCGGTGCGAGCTGCAAGGACTCCCGAGCCTAAGTGTCCAGTCCAACCCCTCGGCATGCAAACAGTTGTGCTTGATTTGTTGTGGCTCCGGAGCTTGCGGGGATTAGCTGCGACGGTTAGGTTCCGAGAAGAATGCCCCAGGGTCAAGGCGTAGCTGGTACTAAGCTCAGCGTAGTCAGGGAAAAACCATCCTCCCCAGATTTGGGCCCACTGATGCCAGTGAGGGAGAGAGAGTCTTGTATATTAAGAAGAGCACGACAAAAGTCACCTTTGGCTTTCTGCTGCCACGACAAGGGTGGCAGCTGCTGCGGCTCCATGTTCACCATGGGCAGCCCGTTTCCTTTTCTACAACCGACGGCGACGGCTCCAAATATGGCGGCTGCACCCTTCCTCACAGAGGCAGGGCTCCCGATGTACCGCTGCTCCGGTAACTCATGCAGTAAACAATGGAGGTGCAGTGGTTTTCACTGAGCTGCTTCATTCCCCAGTCCTGAAGCTTAGATGCGTCGTTTTGAGGAAGAGGAGTTGGAGGAAGAGTTGGAAGACCTGCCTGCAGCGGAGAAGGAGGTGGATCCCCTTCGTGCTGCGAGGATCCGGCGTGAGGTAAACGGCAGAACATTCACAGGATACGTAGAGGACGTTGAGCAAGGCAAGGTCACTCATGAAAGATGCTTCATTGCACTCAAGTTTCCCTCGCTGGACAGCTCGTATGCTTCTAGTCAGAAAGCTCGAATGCTTCTAGCTCAGAAGCATTCTGTGCCCGTGCCCCTAAGGACTGTATCGGATAAAATATGAGGATGGCGACCTGGATCTCTGACAAACAATTAGCACCGCATGCCAGAGCATGAGAAATCACACTCCCATGTGAATCCTGCCCAGGAACACCTGACAGCCGAGCAGGTGAGAGAAATGATGCTCGAAGATGACGAAGAGGATGCGATGCGATCCGGGAGCAGCCGTTTCGGGATCCATGATGACTACAGTGACTACGGCAACTGGGGCTCCCTTTCACATCCTGACCAAAGGCAGTTAGCGCTTCATGGTGGTTACAGAGGCTACGACTGCGATAGTTTCTATGGCGGGCCGGAGCTTTCTGACGAGGAGCAAAAGCTGGGACTTCGCCAGTTGCTGACTGGTGGTAACAGCTTGCCGTGTGTGTTTGTTTGTGTGTGTGTGTGTCTCGCTACCTGTAATATGTATGCCAACGTCCATGCGTATGCATACACTACGTCACTACGTGTGTGCGCATGTATTTGTGTGTGTGTGTATACAGAGTGTGTGTGTATATATATATACATATACACACCCCCAAACAACTCATACGCAGACACATACAGATACATACTACATAGACATACACTTGCATATACGTATACATGCACATGTACATGTACACGTACATACACACACATATATATATATATATGTATATGTATATACATATATATATATATGTATGTATGTATGTATGTATGTATGTATGCATGTATGGGTAATGTAATGTAGTGTAATGTAATGTAGTGTAATGTAATGTAGATATGCATGCATACATTGATGTGTGAGCAAAATCTGTATAAAAAGGGATGTATGCGAACGCACATTTGCTTTCGTGTAGTGTAATGTAATGTAGTGTAATGTAATGTAGATATGCATGCATACATTGATGTGTGAGCAAAATCTGTATAAAAAGGGATGTATGCGAACGCACATTTGCTTTCGAAAGCTGCGCGGATCAGGAGTTGAGCAAGATGGCCGTTAATCATGCAAGAGCTCTTCGACCCAAAAGTTCGACTGTTGCAGAGATGCTTGTCGAGCTCTCGTTTGCCCGCTGGATCTTCCTACGAAGCAACCGTCTGCCTTTGGAGGCGCAGCACTTCATCCGCTCCTTCCTACCAAGCCCAGCAGCAGAGCTGGCTGGCCGGAAGATCCTTGGCCTCCACGACGGGCATGAGCTGGTCTTCGACTCCATGGCGTGCTTGCCAGCCGGCAAGCTGATGTGCCAAGTGGGCCGCGGTTGGTGTGTCGGACACACCAACAACAAAGTGTGGTCTTTAGCAGACTATTGCAGGAGCCTAAGCTGCCCCGTATCTGAAGAAGCGCCCGTGGCCCTTGCCACCCGCGGTTGGGATGAGGACTTCTTCTGCCGGTGCGATGAGCCTCTTCATCCTCTACCGGCTGAGTTCGCTGTGCTGGTTCCGGGCGATGCGTCGCCTGCAGGGTCCTTCTTCGACCTGATGGAGTCAGCCGAGGGCTGGTTCGACGACATAAAGGTGTACGAGGACAGCGGAGACAGTGAGCAGGATCTGGAAGAATGGCCGGCTCGCAGGCGGGGTAAGATTCCTCGAGACCCTGAGCGCCATCTTCGACAGGGAGGAGCAAAACGGGCTTGCCCACCGAGGCTGCCACTGGATGTGGACCTGCAACACACATTAAACCGTCATTGTGGCGACGTCGTAGAGCACGGCATCGATGACGAGCCTTGGAGCCAAAGGGTTCGCCATCTTCTTCGCCAGGGCGCAAACCCGATGCTTGACATTACAGAAGTCAGGTCACACAAGACGCTATCACCGCTCGAGAAGGCCCTGCATGCTTTTCTCAAGCTGGTTGTCCTCAGTGCACTTAAGCCCCCGACCTACAGATCTAATTCCCCAACCCTGGAGCCACAGCCCTTTCATCGAGAAGGTCAGAAACTCGAAAGCATCACTGCAAGCTCACCTGGACGACCTTCGCGCCGGCCGACTTTGCCGGCACCAGGTGCACTTCTGGTTGAGGCCATGGCCAGCCGTTGCAATCCCTGAACCCGGCACTTGTAGCATTGTGGTGAAACATCGTGACTGGAGAGAGCCTCGACGCCGATCCTCGCATTCCCAGCCTAAGTCGAAGTTTTTGCGCCAAAGTTGGCGTTGCGCACACCAGCGCAGGTACGCCGACAGCCTCGAAGGCGTCGAGGAGTACTTGGAAGAGTTCATGGCTCAAATGGCAGACCTCGATGAAGTCCTCGGCCTGCTCTCGGCTGCTGTGAAGATCTGGGAAACGGCTGCACCGGCGCCCTCCATGTTTTGTTCCAGTGACTGCTTGTATGGCCGCGGCTGGGTTCACAGTTGAAGATTTTCCGGATTCAAGGTTCGTTTCCCACATTCCATTCACTTGCTTTCAGGAAGCACACATGGCTGTTTCACAGATTGCCCAGGTGGGGTCCTGCGTCCCAACCATGCCTGCTTGCTTCAAGCTCTGGATGCCGCTCCAGATGCGGCCTTTTCAGAAGATGAAGACTTGCTAGATTTCGCAGAGAGGATGTGGAGCTTGCAGCAGAGCTGGAAGGTACGGGTCAGGAGAACTGCCTAAGACAAGGGTGAAATGAAAACGGACTCTGCTCACCAAGCTGTTGCGTAGTTTTCTTCCCGGTGCTCCACCTCAGGCAGCACCTCAACAACTTTGCTGCCGCGAAGCAGAGGAGGAAGCCATGCAGCACGAGGATCGGCGAGCCCAACAGCAGCGAGCCTCAGAACAGAAGCAGCGCGCCAAGGAGCAGCGCCAGCAGAGGCGCGCGGAACTTGCCGCGCTGGCCGATGCACAGCTGCGTCGGAGATGCCAGTCATCCCAGAATGAATACGGAACAGGTTCCAGATGCAACCAGTGCGGGGTACGAGGCGATCACTTATTCAGTAGAAATCAACTGAACAAAGGCTGGCGCAAACGCTGCAGGGAGTGCATAGAGGCTGAACAGCTGGGTGTGGCTGCGCCCCCCAAGAACAAGCATCGCTTCGACGAGTACATCCGAACATGATGTCGGGAGCTGCCACGCTCCCTCTAATTCTTTAGTATCGCAAGTAGAGTGATTCAATTTCCGACTGAGGGTTTAGGGGAGTCCAACGCCGGGGAGCTGCAACAAAAATACCCTTGGCTGTGTAGCCCCAGCGACAGCGACTTCTGTCACGAAGCGTGTGGTGCCGGTCCACCACATCTCAACACGAAAGGATCTTGAACCCAAGTCTACTGTACAGCTCGCAGGAACGAATTGAGGTAGGGTGCCATGCCAAGCGTCTGCATCTTTGAGTCGCCATTGGCTGCAGCTTGCAGGAGCCACCTAAAGCGAGAGTCGCAGTGACGCAGAGACCCCCAGGCTACTCACAACTTGAGCTCTCCTCGCCACAGCCGTCCAAGAGCTCCGAGGCAAGAACCCAGCACCAAAGTTCCCCCAACGATAGAGCGAAAGACAGCCCCTGCATGGCGCAAAGCCTTGGCCGGTGTGAGGGACAGGCTGGAGGGTGTTTGGATTTACCTCGGAATTCCTAGGAGATTCTGGAGGATGTGGTAAGTTAAAGTCTTCCATAGCACCTCAATGCTCAGTCCGACCCACTTGGACTTGAGGGGCATTTGGAACTGGCGGATGTTGTTGGCCTAGACTCTTTGGAGATGGGATCGGGCTGGGCCGGGGTGAGCAGCACTGGACGGTGGGATCAGTCTCGGGCAAGTCGTAGAGTTGTTCATGTTAGCCGGGCGCCGATTTGATGTCATGAGGCGCCGCCGACCACCATCGGACTTCCTGAGTGGAGCCATGGAAACGCGCACCGACCACTTCCTAGGCGCCGTCGCGCTTTCGGGGGGATGCTCTATCCTGTTTCCACGAGTCTCCACTGGAAATGGCACTCGACATGACACGAGAGAAGCGCTGAGACAGGTGGTTTGGCCCAGGCTTGCCGAGACCTCCTCCAACTCCGCTCGAAGGCCGGAATGAAGAGCCTTGCTTGGAGCTTAACGCTATCCATCTATCTAATCTATCTATCTATCTATAAATATATATATATATATCCATCCCTTTAATTGAACAGAACTTGAAAATCCCTTCGGTAGGAGAGGAGAACAATGCGAAGGCCTAGGCCCTTGGTGAGTGCTGTTTGTAAATGGGTCCTCTGCCCCGGAGGTGTCTCGTGTGGAGGCCTTCACCCAGGCCCCGCGTTTCTCTGTGCTTCGTTGCAGCGAGACTAGCTTTGAGGCAAGGTGCGATCCCTGTTACAGCAGTTGTGGCAGGTGTTCCATTTTGACGGAGACGTCGGGCAGGAGAGTTTCTAGCATGGAGTGCCGTAGCAAACTGAGCATGGGAGAGAGGGAGAGAGATAGAGAGAGCGAAGTAACACGCTTGGGCTCCAAGCCTCTAACAAGCAGGCTTTGTCGCTGAGCTGCTTCGGTTTCGTGGATTTTGTGCTTTGCTGCTGTGCTAAGCACAAAAGGGCCACATGTGAAGATTGACACGACTCCTGAACTTGAGAGGCCCTTGCATGGGATCCGTTTGCCTCGCAGGTGGAACGGGCGGAGCTGGTGGCCGCCTGCTCGCAGCAGCTGGACCGGCTGACGCGGTCTCGCGAGGCCCACAAGCTGGTTCTTGGCTGTTGACACCGTAGAATTAGAGTTCCCTCGCCGAAAGCTGGTGGGCGGTAGTTCTTCGGCCCTCTCGAAGCAACGATCCTGCTGCAGGGCAAGACTGCGGCGCGTTTGCATCGCGTCCGGGAGGTAGCTGAGGTGCCTTTGCAGTCAGCTGATGCTTGCTCACTGTTTTGTTTGTACAAATGCATGCATTACTGCATAACTGCACCACTGCATCATCACATTAATCGTAACATCGCAGAACCACCTTACGAAAGTGTGTTTACAGGGACGAGCCATGTTGTCCTCAAGGCGACATCCTCAACCGTGCACCCCAGAGCCTGAACCCGGAATCCTGGAACCGAGAATGAATATTTCAGTCAGGCACGCGAACGCCTGCGGACGGCTGCCTGTGAGGCGGGCTGTCGCGCGAAGCTGCAGGACGGCCTGGAATTTGGATCCCATTGCGGGCGGAACACCAAGATCTGTTTGGGAGTGGCTCTGGCATTGCAGAGGTACTTGAGAAGGTGGTTTGCCGCAGGTTTGAGCTCGAGGGATGTAGGATTTTTATGTGAATCGTCAAGAAGCACATGCTCAGCGGTGCTGGCAGGGTGCTGGGTTGTTCTACCTCAAATCTCATTGGGGGCCATGAGGGTGCCCCCGCGTCGACCTAAGCCTTGTGTCTGGCCACGGTGGCCACGAAGCATCCTTCGAAGGATCCAGTCAGGCCGGAAGAAGAGGAACTAGCACAAGAACAGTGACATGCCGCACATATACAGTGTACACATCTGTGTACTGCAAGATTGAGAACTGCCTGGTTCCGAACCATCCCCACAACACGAGTCGGGTTTTCAGCTACTGGCCCATGGCAGGACCAGGCTGGCGCCTTCGCAGTGGCATGGAAGGCCCCTTGAGCTTTGCTTTGGGATTCGTGGCGCTTGAGGGGTGCAAGGGGTTGAATTTCCATGATCGAGACTCGAAGCCCACCGTTACACAGAGTTGCAGTTCTGGACTCGCAGGCGAAACAAGACTCGCAGCTCCGAGCCTTGCAGGCTCGCAGTGTCTTGCGAGCCTTCCGAGAGTCAGGGGTCGATGCCGCCAACGCTGTTGGGGCTGTGGGTTGGCGAGGGTCTTCCATTTTTATCGTAGGCCTGCTTGGCAGCAGCCCCGGCTCCTCAAGCCCTGCCTTACTTAGCCCTGAACCTTTCAAAGTCCTCTCTGGCTTCGTGCTGAGGAGAGGGCGCGACGATCCTGCCTGACCATGGAGGCCAAAGGCCTGGACCAGGCGTCGACGCAGGGCTTCGGAGTTCAAGAAGTAGACAAAGATGTTCTTGTTTTTGCCGCCTGTGCCGTGTGCTCGCATGCTTTGGCATCTCTGCCAATGTGCTTACGAGCGATCCAGGGACCTCGAGTGAAGTTCAGCGCTCGCTTCACTCTGTCGACGCTGCCTTGGAACTGTTCCTGCGCTATTTGGAGACTTGGAGAGTTCTCTAAATTAGAGTCCCTTGTTAGGTCCCCAAGATACTACGGCACCCTTATAACCGTGCCCCGCCTCCTCCCCCGCCCCGCCCAAAGCTCGAAAAGCCAAAGCCCCGACGAGAAGGCGCGGCAGAAGCTCAGCGAGGCCATGGCGGAGGCCCAGCGCCAGGCGCAGAGCCGCCACAGGGGACTCCCCCCGGCTGAGTACGGAGGGCCCCAAGGTTCCTTCAAGGGTTTCCCCCTTTAAAAGGGTGACTAGGAGGGTTACTGTGAGGCAAAGCAAGTAGGATTTCAAAGTGATTCGTTGAAAGAAGGATCTTTAGCAAGGGTTCAGGACGCTTTAGTCGGAACAGCATTAACCCTTCCGATCAAGTTCAAGGTCCCATCTTCAGAGGAGTAATAGTCTACACCTACAGCACTGACAGCCATACTCGCTCGCGGAGTATATTTCTAGCATCGTCTGATGTCGCTATCACATAAAGATAGCTGCATGACTGTATAACTTTCTCAAAAGAGAACTACAGTATGAATTGCCCCGAGACCTTTTTCGAATGATTTAGGGCTTCTGATAGGATCTATCATCTGGCATTCTGGGTCCTCCTAGGCTTTGCTAGGGCCAGGTTTTTTTTTTTTTTATCGGCTTATTGCAGTGTGTACTAAGGTTTGGATTAGTCGAGGGGCCAGGGTTAGGAAAGCCCCTTGCAGCGATCTCTGGAAGTAGTCAAGGGAAAGCTTCTGAACTCCCAGTCGCTGTCCTTGATACTCTGAACAGCATCAGAACTGGACCTTCAATCCCCGAACCGCGCACAGTGTCAGCATGATTGGAGTCTGAATGCGTGTATCACGTTTAGCTTGTACTGTTGTTGCCCTCAAGCCAGTGGTGATCTGTGCCCCAATTTGCGGACGCGACGTGCAAGGAGCAAGCCGATGCTTCTGAGACGTCCTGGCAGGCCGGAGAAGCTTCGTCTTCCGACACGAGCGGAGACTCAAACACAGTGTCGGCTGGCGGTACTACATTCCTAGACTCTGAAGCCTTGTTGCCCCGCTCCCCGACTCTCCAGACCCTGCAGGCAGGGCTCGTCCGCTACCCAAGTTTCTCGTGCCGTGTGTTCATCGCAAAGCTCTGGATTCTGGATTCGATCGTGGCATGACCGCCGCAGGGCATGGCGAGGATGCCCAGCGCAGTTCTGGAGGTTTGGGCCTTGACTCGGCCTGGAGCATTGGGCTTTGGGCGCAGCGTTGGTTTCTAGAGTGACGCGGCCAGTGCTTTTGTTGAACAGGAGGACTCCAGAGACACTACCCCGGGTTTCAGTTGTACTTGCCCGATATTGCGTGTTTTCTGAAGCGACTGCGGTGCGACAATCGTTGTTTATGCGTGGCATTGGTACCATTGGTGCTGGTCTCAGTAGGAGTAGGAGGGATGTGTTCGAAGACCATTCCAAAGGAGTGCTCCGTCGGTCGAAGTTCTAGCTTGACGACTGCTGTGCCAAGGAGACCTCGCGGACGAAGGCACAGGACGCCCTCCGCGGCGCCGTGGAAGAGGCCGAGGTCCTGTGCAAACTGGAGGCCAGATCGGAGGACTTTTGGCACGGTGTTCGGCCATGTTCTGGGACGAAGCCCGACACGGCAATTTCCCGCGAGGCAGCCGCAGCGGATCGCGCGGAAGACGGGGCGAACGAGGCCGAGGAGGCCAACGATTCCTTGCAGGGCGGGTGTGCTGTGATACATGTGAGTAAGCCAGCCGCAGCTCAACCCAAACCGAAGCCAAGCGCTCTCGCACAAAAGGCACCTTGAATCTGATAGGCCGAGAGCCCTTGAGCATCTCCGAACTGAAGTGCCTGGCACCTTGGAAGGTCTTCACCACCATACTTCAACGCGCTTTGAAGGAGACCGGCTGGGGGTCGGTTTCGGAGGTCGCTTTTGGGCGGTACAGGATACTCCAGCTTTATACATGGTCCGGTCAATCAAGCTGCCATGCATTCCCCAGGAGCAGCGGACCAAGGACCGGGCCGCGTTGCAGACGAGCAGGGCCTTAACCAGGATCTAGACTTCTGATGCAGGATCTGGACGAGTTTGCTTGCGGCGACACCTTGGCAACCCTTTCCGAGAGTCCGCGAGCCTGAAGCCCTCAGATCTAAAATGCAGGATCTGGACGAGTTGGAGACACCCTCGCAGGCGGGACTTTGGTCGGAGCACGACAGGAGGAGTCTCGGAACCCGAAAAAAGCGGTGAGAGTGGATTGAGGGCTTTGAGGGCATCCGGGTTGCCGCTTCTTGGCGGGTCTTCGGCTTGCAGGCCGCTCGGTCTTCACCTGGCGGCATCTGGGCTTCGCAGCCGGCTCAGACTCCTCAGACTCCCTTCTGCGGTTGGGTCGAGTCTCGCGCCGCTTGTGTCTTTTGCCGACACTTGGGGATGGAGGTGCTCTCGGCCCTCGTGTCTTTCTCCTCCGAAAAGGAGTGTGGGACAAGAGCGCAGGTGAGAACACAAAGAGAAGAAGATGTAAGCGAAGCGAGCGCTCTCTTTTTCTCTCGAGGCTAGGACGAGACGGCAGCCCGGGCCTTGAAGGTACGGTCGGTTTTGCGCGAGGGAGCCAGGGAGTCCTGGAAGTTGCTCCGGAATGAGACCTGAGAAGGAGAGCAAGTGCGAAGAAACAGTTGCAATCGGGTTGCCACAACGCGCAATCATCTTCGTCGTCGTCGTCCGGACCGTCTTCCAAACCCAGGTCGCTTGGAGAATTTCTTCGAGGGCTAGAACGCAGCCGATCTCCGCCTTGCCAAGATGAGCATTTGGGGGCAGTTAGCCCCGGGTCTCCGGGTTGAAAGAGTGCAGGCAGCAATTTGACACCTCAGGGTTCCAAACGGACTCTTGCCATGACCATCTGCAGAGATCATGGCTGTCAAAGCTCATCTTGGCATAGAGGCATGGCTATCTCGGCAAAGGCCGAGAGCCAGGCATTTCCAGACGCTGAAACCGATGGTCGGCCACATGCTAAAGCAGAGGCCTGTGCCCTGTGCTGGAGCGATTCCACGTAGCCTTGGCATGCTTGCATGCGCCTGAAGAAGGGCAGGCCCCCGAATCGCGAAGGAAAATCCCGGCGCAGTGTGCAGTGTGCAGAGGTTCCCTTCGTCTGATGCCTTCCAGCATGACAGCAAGTTGACCCAGGTTTCCTGGGTTTAAGGCTTGAACCGTTGCGTCAACATTCGCAACACCTAGTAAAGCCTAGTGCGAAGCCAAGTGGAGTAGGTCTTATATGTCATAGGTCTCACTGCGCTTACCTGCAATCACCGGCATTGCCTTGCCGATGCGGCCCAAGGGAGGATTTGTAGGCATGGCCTGGGAGCAAATGGCAAGTAGACTGCAATAAAACTCTTTGTTTATGCGTCAATGCTTTGGAGCTGGCCATCGATGCCCTTCGGCCACTGTAGACGTTATTGCACATTATCATGCTTCTGCTAATGTTTATCATGCCGACCGCTGGAAGATGACCCGGTCGAGTATCTGGGATATACGGGACATGCGATGCGGTCGCTTTCTCGGTGCTCCGTTTCGCATTGCAGGGTCCTTGCACCGAGAATTGGGCACTTACGACTTCCGCCGAGGTCCGGTGATGACGGCGTGGGTTTCCCAGAGGTCCTGCGACATGCAGCGCATCGTCGGCGTCTCCCTTCTTTGCTCCCTCGTCCCGGAAGACGCTTTCAATTTTTTGCGGTCTCCGCTTTGGCAGCGGCAGTTAGTCCATGTTCGCACATGGGCCAGGGTTGGCCGTGCCGAGGTCGCCAAGAAAGTCCATTGTGCCGCCGCCAATAGGCCCTCGAATTGCGCGGTAAGGGTTCGGAACATGTCGACTTGCAACGAGCCCGTGACGTGCGCTTGGAAAGCCCTGCCAGACTGCCAGGCTCGCCGCGCCTTGCCCGAGGCAGCATCGCAACGAAGGACGCTGGAGGCAAACCTCGCATGACGGCGCCTGCACGGAACACGATCTGCTGAAGAGCCGTAGATTACGAAAGACCATAAGTTCCAGAGCTTTCTTAGGCCAGTCCCCGAATTGCAAAATAGCTGTTTGTGCGAAACCTTGTGCCCTAGACCAGGCATAGTTGTTGAAAGCCGACTGCTGCAATGATGCCGCTCGGCTGCTGAAAGGTGCTCGACTCTCCGCCATCGGCCGAATGGCCCTGCGAGACAAGCCGCTGGGGCCCTGCTGCTTTGACATGTCGCAAGTGCGTCGTCGGCAGAGTTCTGGCACCCACCACGTTTGAAAAAAACATGTATTGCTGGGCCCGTGCTTGGAGCAGGACTCGCACGCTACAGCTGCCAGCCTGGGTGGAAACGGGATCATTATCCAAACGACATGAGCTCTGATCCCCAGGGTTGTAGAACGTGCACCCGCATCATGTGCATGCAGAGCTTATGCCAAATTTACGCCAGCTGCGCTCGAATGCCTCAGCCCGAACCAGGAGCACCACTGCATGTTCACAGAACATAAAACTATAATGCCAATTGTCATCTGCGCACAACCCGAACACGAGCAAATGTATCCAAGGAGCCAACAGCAACACTCAGCTGCCCTCTACGGCCGCACCGGGCTTGTTTTACTGACGCGAAATCGTCCCTAAGGAAGTAGTATATTCCATAGGCCATAGGCTCCCTTTAAGATCCCTTTGTGTGCTTCTTGTGACACTATAAGTGGGCCACTTCGTTTCACAGGGGGAGAAGTAGAAAGGCACGAGAGCCTTCATCTGAGAAGGTGGAGAGGTTTCGATCGTGCGGCCATCAAAGATCCCCCTTTGCCCGCGCCAGGCGGTGGGCGGCTTTGGCCACGGTACGCAGAACAGGTCCGGGACGTGGTGTTACAGAAGCGAACAGTCATCTTGTTAATTGTGTGTGTCTCGAGCTCCAAAGCGAGTCCGAGTCCGACCAAAAGAAAGTCGTTCAGGTGTGCGAGCGGCCGCCTCTGGCTCCTCGCAAGGATTGGGGTGCCGCCCACAAGTAGGCGTCCGCGGTGCAAGATGGGAATTCGGGAGCTTCCAGCAAGTTCACCAGAGCCTCGCCAGCCTTGTCGCGAGGAGGGCTCGCGCACCCTGGAAGCTTCTCCTTGCAGCCGACCGCAGAGTGCCCGAGGCGGCACCGGGCCGGGACAGGGAGACGGTCCCTTTTCATCCCCCAAACCCTGCAAAAAGGCATCCCGGGCGCCACGACCCGCTCGACGTCGGCACCCAGGCCTCGAGGGCTCGCTTCCCTTCCCGCCGGGTCTTCGACTCCCGGAGTCTCCTGCCGCCGCAGGTGCCCCGCCGCGGGGCAGCGCGGCGCCTCGCTGCCCAGAGAAGGGCCGGCAACTCACCCAGGCTGGGCTTCTGCGAAGGGGGGGTCTTCAGGCTTTCTGGAGCGGCCCTCCATGCAACACAAAACTCCCAAACACTCGGACATGTTGTTTGTTGTCGCCTTGCATACCAAACCTGTGATTCTACAGGGCTGTCAGAAGGAAGCTGATGATCTTCGCAGACCAGACTCTTTTCAATGACAAGGGGATTGGGAAGCCTGATACCGCCAACATTCCTGCTTCGCCCCTCTCCAGGTCCCAGCGACCGTGGTCCGCCACAGAGGGCAGGTGGAATGGGCAGAAGAGGGGCCAGTTCTGTAGGCTCCTAGGCCCCGCACAGACCCGAGGTGGCCTTGGACCAGGAACTACTGGTGGTTGAGCCTGTTTACTGTAAACGACCGTGTAAGTCATAGGGCTGCCTGCACATGCAAGTCCCTCGCAGCCGTTGACGGCTTGTGCACGTAAATGAAACGCACTCGCAACCCCTTTCAGCCTTTAGGCAGCAATTGCAGCCTCTGGCGAGCAAGCTCGGACACTTGATGATGTCTTGCCGGGTTTCAGGCCAAATGACAGGTCACAGCACAGCATTCCGCCATTGTGTCGAATGTTTCCCCAAACCGAACCCCATGAAAACCGGCTGTCTCAACGAAAAAACATTGCTCCAAACTTGCGGGTCCCTGAGAAACTCAGCCCTGCCAGCTTCATCCCTCGACTGCTCGGCCTACGACGTGCGTGCCGGTGCCGTGGTCGCAACATCCCCCACGGTTTGTTCCGAAAGCCTGAGTCAACCTCACACTTCACGAGATGAACAACTCCCCTATACTGACCAGCATGGAAGGCCGTGTCGGTAAAAGGTCTAGCCACAACTCCATCGCAACAATCAGTGTGCCTGTCTGTGGCCACGTCCCGCCAGCATTCATCGCAAGGCATCCCGCCGATGCAAAGCCGCGTTCCCAGCGGATGGTTTCTGGAAGCAAGGTCATGTCAAGCTTTGCCGGATCGTCTTCGACCCTGCCTCACTCCTCCCATGTCCTCCCTTTCTGCAATTTCTGGCCACTTTCTGTGCAAAATTCAGGTACAGATGTCAGCTGTGTGGTGTTCCTCTGCATGTGTGTGTTGTGCGCAGGTGTCGCATGTGTATGACAGGATGCTACTTGGCCTTGTTCCCATGGGCTTTCTGCAGCGAAGGTCGCGCGGCCATCGCGAGAAACATCCTGGGCCCAGGCGCCAGGGCCGGCTCCGAAGGCTAAACTCGATGCCCTCGTCGCCGAGTCGTCGCCCAGGCGCCACGGCCCTGCAGGAAGATCTGGGCTATAAAAGAACCGAAATCCATGCCCGGGACCGAGCATGCTTTCAGGGTTGCCCAGTGCCCAGACAGAAACAAGGGAGGCTTGGGGTCATCACTGTCTTTGGGCATGGCCGTGGCATAATTAGAAGGGGCGCTCTCTGCTTTCTGCTTCACGAAGAAGCTGTTCCAAGTGTTCACAGTCGCCGTCCTGGCCCATGTTCAGGCACAAAAGAGCATCCCAATCGAACGGCTTTTTTCCGCTTTTCCGAGCTGGGCACGGAACAGAGAGATCAGGTTCCGCCTGGCCACTCGCTGGCACAGACGGCCGACGGCCGAGAACATCGCTTTTGCCGGGTAGGGTCTCTGGTCGGTTCCCTGGACTTTCGCAAGTTGTCTCTGTTGGCTTTAAGGGCGTGGGGTGAGAAGCTTCAGCCCTGAACACGCCAGGCTAAACTCAGGAAGCGGTGCCGTAGCCTGGACCCGATTTCTTCTGCCCGGAGTGTGCCCCTGGACTTGGGAGGTGGAAAGCGGTTTAGGTCCTTGTAGCAAGCAGATGCTAACCCCACACCTCACATCCTATACCTCTCCCATACACTTTCGCACCATTTCTCAACCCGCCTAATAACTCAACCTTCCAAAACCGACAATACACAAAGCACCTCCCAAAATCTACACAATCCGTAACACAACCCAAAACACAAAGCACCTCCCAGCCCTCACCCCAGACCCGGCTAAACCTTCATCCCAAAACCCTGAACCAGAGACACCTAAACATACCATAATCTCATCCATAGAATCAACCCCGCGCCAAAGCTTTACTGTAGCCCAAGCCCTAACCCCGAGACACCTCCGAAATTACATTGTCTATTTAAAAGCCCACAGTTCAGAAAAACGACAAATGCCAACATGCTTGCCCCTACCCTGCAACCCGAAAAGCTTCGACCAACATACGTACACCTCCTCTGCGCATCCTGCTGCTCGACGCCATCTTCGTAGGCTTGGCTAGTATTTGGTTCGTTGCGCCCTGCAAGAATTGAGTGTCGTCATTTTGTGATAGCATTGGAGAAATCAGTTTTTTTGTAACACTGAAACCTTCATCTTTCGGGGCAAGCTGCCTGAACCTGAAAAGCCCTTTTTCGACAAGTTCGTGAATATTGCATGGACTTGATGCAGTCTGTCCTCCTAGCTGTTCTTCATCACTTGTTGAAACTCGCTGCCTTGTTGGAACTCGCTGCCGTGTTCATCTTCGGCTTTGCCGTGAAGGCACGTGTTTCAATGCCCCTCCTGGCAGTCGTAATATGATGTAGCCTTTCAAAAGGGTACAGGGCATGTTTTGAACGACCCACGCAGACCCTAAACCCCAAAGATATGCGTTACCCTGCACAGGAAATCCACGCAAGTCTCTCGGGATTCTTGGCCTCGAAGCCCACCGTCCCTCTTGGCCAACCCCTTCCCCCCACACCACACCGCCCGCCTGTTCCGAGGTGGAGAACCTTCTCCAGGGCCTGGCCCAGGCCTCACCGGACGGCGGCCGGGGCGCGGGGCCCGGCAGAAAGCGGTGCGCGCGCGTAGCTCGGTGCGGCCGAGCGGAGCGCCGGAGAGAGCGACGGCCCAGGTCTTCATCGGAAGCCCTCCGTGCAAGGCCGGCCGTGGAGGGTTTTATATTTAGTGGCAAGAGAAGTCCTACAGACAAGTGACACTTGCGGCAGTCACCTGCACGTGGCTCTTTCCCTTTTTTTTAGTGCCGCGCTATAGGCAAACAGACGTAGCAGGAATCCTTGTCATCGCTTGGCGCAGTCGCCACACTCACCACAGCAGGCTGGCTTGGCTGAAAGCCTTGTAACAAAATCCGGTGTAAGATATCCTTACACTGCCTTGCACCGTACAAGTACAAGCTTCCCGTTGGAAGCTCCGCAAGGAAACTGGAGGGTCGGCCTTGCACCGTTGGGGACACCGCCAGGCTTCGGTAGCTGATCTACAAAATCAGGCTTGCGGGCTAAGAAAGGTGCCGGCTGCGAGGATCTTCAGCCCTTGTGGGGGGCGGGGGGGTCGGCGCGCATTGGGCCTCGGCGTTCTTCGCCCGGCAGGTTCCCTCCAGCGCGACTATAGCGTGCCGACCATGGTCGACGAAGTCGCAAGGGCCTCAATTCAATGGAACATTTAAGGCCTGTAAACGGCCCTAAAATGGAAGCTGGAACACTTAAGGCCTAAACGGCCCCAAACCCTAAGCCTTCTCGGTTTCCTGTCCCTCGGCTTCAGCCCGTCCCTCAGGTGCTCTACTCCGAGCCAGAAGACGACGACGCGCGACCAGGCCAAGCTTGAAGCCCTTCATTGAATCGCCTGTTTTTTCGACCACTCCGACGTCGCTCTACTATGAAGCGCTTTAGAAAAAAGAACTCCCTTGTCGTGCAATTTGGGGAATTGGGGGGCCTGCAGGCCTCGGCTCGGTCCAGCCGCGGGGGCGCGCGGAGGCTCTGAGAAGTCCATTGCGAAGTCTATTTACTCTCTGAGGGACCGAGACCGTGCGTGCCGGCATGTGCGAGGGCCCAGACAAGTTGATTTAGCATGACACGATCCCAGCAGCGCAGGTCATGCAGCAGTGGCTTCGCCCAGATTCCATTCAGGCACAGGTGTGGGGATGCAGAGGCAGCCAAGGCAGACGCTTCCAGCAGGGAGGCTATGATTTGTATAGACTCAGACCTTCCTTTTGGGTGCAACGGTCCGATGCCTTGGTACCCCGAAGAGGAGGTTCAAGATCCTGGTAAGCCTCGAACTCCTAAAAACCTGACCTGAAGCCACGCCCCAGGGAGACCCGAACATCTCCGAAACCCGACCTTCGACAGCACTCGACGGCACTCCCGCACTGCCGACGTGTTCTGTGCAGGCCAGATGCCGCAGCGAGCGCCGAGAGGAGCGGCGGAGCGAAGCGCCCAGGCGACGACCGCCGGAAGTGGGATTAAACGGGGCCAAGAACTTGCCTGTTTCGTGTTTCGTGCGTGCAAAAGTTGCCGTTTGCTGTGCCGCACCTGATGCCCGTGCTTGCACGTCATGCGCTTGAATGGCCTATAGCTCCTCGAGTTTCACATCGGCTGTGCTTCAGCTCTAACAACAGTATACAATCGGACCGGGTTTCGGGGACACTTTTGTCCCGTCGCTGCATTTGTTTGGGAAGGGCTAGACGGTGTAGCCCGAAGACTCCAGGCAGAAGCCCCTGGCGCTCCGCGGTGCCGCTCAGGCCGTGTCGGAAGGGTTGGGCGATTGAGATCCTGTGCTGTTCCGGTGCTGTTTGAGTGGTTTTGGTTGTATCTACACATGATGTTCGTGCGTACAATGTGTTCTGATACCGGCATCAAGCTTCTGGGCAACGGACAGACTTCCGCACGCCTGCGGCCGTGGCAGCTTGCTCCAAAATGACACCTCACTCAAAACCGTGGATGAACGGAGGCTCTGCTGGCAAAATGCCAGAGAAAGGGACAGAAGGCGATGAGTGATAAGGGTTTGTATAAAAAACCAAAAAAGACTAGAAGACATGTGGCCCGAAAGCATCATTCGCGAAGAGTTTAGCGCTATG
>CAJNJA010029964.1:0-12289 GCA_905231915.1 Symbiodinium necroappetens
AGATAGATAGATAGATAGATAGCCCCGGACTAAGACCCCCCCGCGCCCATAGAGCCGACAGTACAGCAACTTGGTAAGGGGATCATATAGTGTACCATGATCTATTTAAGGATCCAGAGTATACTATGGCATACGATGATATGAGCCCAACATCCGATGGCACTCTTGGGGATAGCACGGTAAGCTACAACACACCCAAGTATGGTGTGCTATAGCTGCCCACATTGGCTGCCAGCTGTTTGCTTTACTCTTACCCCCCAGCATACTGTACTACATCACGACACAGCTGGTGCTACCATATATTGGTCATAACTTGGAGAGCTCAGGCTGGAGAAAGAGGACAGGAAGAAGGCTGGCACCGAAGGATTTCTTGATCAGGGGTCTTTACCAGGAGGGTTTATGGATTGAGCACTACTATTGATGATATAAATCCTGCATTACCTTAAGGACCCTAAGCTATGGGAGCCCACGCTTCCCGAACCACGGCAGCCACAAATTTGATCCGGCAGACTGGGCAAGCCTTCAAGCTGCGACCGCCGCCGACGGCCATTGCCAAGATCCAGATTCAGAAACTGAACGTCGGTTGGCTCTGTTGCAGCTACGGGTTTAGGGTTTACGGGTTTAGGGTTTAGGCTTCCTTCTGTTGGGACTTTAGGTCCTGTTGTTGGGGGTTTAGGATTTAGGGTACTAAAAGCCCAAGATCAGGACTACTTGACCCCCTGCAGGGTTGATCAATACTTGGGGCAACGCTTTCGCTGCAGAGCTTTTCGGTTCGGACCATTCCCAGACCCATCCGCTCAAACCATGCGTTACGAGCCACAATCCCGATGTCCCCGACATGATTGAAAGGATCAAGCAACGCACAAGCGCAGAGCAGACGGATGACATGCATAATCTGAGTGTTGCCATAAAGGACTTGGAGGAGCATGTCAAGAAGACAGATGGACACCCCTTCGTGAATAAAATACCTTTTCTCCGTTTCGAACGCCAGTGAACGAAACCGAAACCCTAAACACTAGACCCTCAGCCCTGAACCCTAAACTCTAAAGCCCTGAACCCTAAACCCTCAAGCCCAACGAAGTCCTTGAAGTCCGATGAGCCCTAGAAGCCCTCTAGATCCTATGTCCCTTAAACCCTAACCTAAACCCCTAAGACCCCTAAACCCCTAACACCCCTAAAGCCCCATAACTCCCAAACCCCTAGACCCCCTAAACCCTATCACCCCTAAACCCCAGAGCCCTAAATAGCCTTCATAGTCCTTGAATGAAGTTCCGCAAGCCCTAAACCCTAAACCCCGAAATACCCTAGACCCTTAAACCCTAAACCCCTTAAACCCTAAACCCTTAAACCGTATAAACCCTAAACCCCCTAAACCCTAAACCCTTAACCCCCTAAACCCTAAACCCCCTAAACCCTAAACCCTTAAGCCCTAAACTCTAAACCCCCTAAACCATAAAAACCCTAAACCCCAAACCCTAAACCCTAAAAGCTCTTAAGCTCTCAGGCTCGACGAAGCTGAGCTCAGGAAGCGCAAAAAGGACTTCTGGGCCCTTTTTTGGGGACTTTTGGGCGCTTTTGGGTTTAGGCTTTAGTAAATAGGGGTTTAGGGGTTTTGGGGTTTAGGGGTTTATGGTTTTTTGGGGTTTAGGGCTGCATCATGATATGTGTGTGTGCCTGTATTCTCGTATGCCGGTCTGCCTGCCGAGCTGTCTGTCTGCCCATCCGTCTGTAAGCCTGTAAATATACATGCGTATGTCCATGTTTATGCGTTTCTGTTTCCGTGGAGGAGCTCCTGGCACGGCTCTTCAAGTGGAAGAAGCTCCAAAAGCCGCCAACGGCAAAGGCTGGACCGGCATGCATGCAAGTGCCACATGTTGCAAGCCCTGCCGTCCCACACCCTACTTTGCCCTACCCCTCATTCGTTGTTAGCCGCGCAAGGCGCAAGGTTGCTTACGCAGGTGATGCAGACAAAACACATGTCAGGAACCAGGCATGTTAGCATGTAAGATCTGCTTCTTGTGTTTATGGACACTTTGGGCGACTTTCAGCCACGGAGACTGCTACCTGGTGTGTTCGCTCCGACGAACAGAAGTTTGCTCTTCGCAACTTTCGCCATCGGTTAGGCACCGGTTCCCAGATCCCAAGAGCACCAGGCCGAAAAGTGCCAGCAAAAATGAGAAAAAAAGAAGGCAAAGGCACGGCTGCTGCGCCTTAGGTGGGTTGAGATTCAGGATTTCAATCGCTTGTAGCGCAAATCCCAGACAGACGGCCTAAGGCCAAATCTCGTAGGGATCCTTGCCTCCAGGTATCTGAAAGACCACATCCATGATGTTGAATCTGGATGCGCCTTACAAGTGGCGTAATTTGACCACCAGTCGCAGTCGCCAGGGGAGGGACGACAGCATCGCCTGTCAACGATGCCATGTATAGTGGAATCCTTTCCAAAACCGCAAAGGGATGCACCACACAGGTTCACTACTCGTCATATTGCGGATGTGGACGGAGCTCTGCGAAATTCTGACAAACACCCGAGAAGGTCTTTAAAAACCTGAACAGACCAAATCTCTTCAACGCTAAGCACCATGCCTCGTCGGGTCTGGGAAGCAAAACGATGCAGTGCCAGGAGGAGAGAAAAAAGCAGCAGGAGGAGGCAAGGTTGCTTGCGCAGGTGAGACAAAGCACATGTCAGGAACGAGTCATGTTAGCATGTAAGATCTGCGTCTTGTATTTATTTTTGGGCGACTTTCAACCACGGAGACTGCACCTCGTGTGTTCGCTCCGACGAACGGAAGTATGCTCGTTAGGCACCGGTTCCCAGATCTTCAGAGCGCCAGGAAACTTTAAATTATATATCCACCACCCGTAACGTCAGAACTCAAACCCGGCCCCGAACCCACAAACCGCAAGGCTTAAGCCTTCGCCCGGATCCGCGGTCCTCTGCTAGTTCGTTTGCACACAAGAAGCTACTCTAGCATTCTAACAGCCGTAAACTCGAATACCCCAACTCTTGGCAAGGCCCATGGCGCAGCACAGCAGAAAGCCTCGCGATGAGACGGCGCCCGCTAGCAAGCGAAGTTCTTCCGTGCGAGCAGAAAAATGAAGTTTGCCACGAAGTGAAAGGGAATTCTAGTTTCCGGGTTTTTTTGATGTCGGCGTTGCCATTTTATTTAGTTTCAGTTAAGCCAGGTCTTGACCCCGAAGCACAAACAAGCCAACATTCAGCAGCAACTATGGAGTGGAGTGCCTCTTGCGAGCGTTCTGGCTCAGTGGCCGAGAGACAGGTGTAGGTTCATAACAGTACACCACAAGTTCACGTGCAACGTGTTTTGCATGGCAGCCGACATCATTGCGGGCTGTTCACATCAAATCCTCATTTGCAGCTGTTGCTGTCTTGTACCCGAGACAGAGATTTGCGAGGCAACTCCAAAGTTAGCAATGCTCGAGCTCAGTAGCAGTGTGTGATTTCAGGGCCTTGGGTCTTGAAGTCGGGGTGGTTTCGAATGCACCAGGTTGACAGGCTGAAGCATTCGGCAGGTGTCACAACAATCGGGCGGAGCCCTGAAGTGTGCTTGATGAGACACGAAGTCCAGATAAGGGCTTCTACACCGAATCCCGCGCAGGTGCTATGTCCATGGTGGAGGCACGCTGCTCAACACCGTTTCCATGTCACAACGTGTCTGGCAATGTGACTGGTGCAGCCGCAGAGAACAAGAAACACTGCAGTCATAGGTGATATCACGGAAATAGTGGCCTTAGCAGTCGTCATTCTAAAGTAGTCGCAGTCCCAGAAATCATGGCCCCTTTAAGGGAGGCCATGTCGGAACGGGACGTAAAAAAAGGGACAACAGTGTTGACAACCTTACGGTTAATGGCCATATACCTACAACTTGCAGTTGTTGGTAGCAGTCATTTCATCATAATGTATTCGTTAGCCCATCATCGTGCGTGTAGCGCTATTTACATGAAGAAGCTCGAATACTCAAAGCAATTCAGCCAAATTGAAAAAAAAGTTACCAAAATTGATGTAGGCTGGTCGGGTTTATGATTCGTGTAGGCACGGGCATTCTTGAGTATTCCTTGGGGCCTCAGATCTCCTGTTTGCAACCAGCAGCGCACTCCGGGCACGTGCGCGCCTCAGTTCTTTTACGGTTCCTAACAGGATTGCAGAGGCTCCCACTGCGAGTGTTTGTTGCTATTCTGTTGACGTTAGCTACTCTTCAGCCGATGCATGGCCAAACGCCTTCCGTGATTTACAGCCAGATGCAGTACTCGCACAGCACCTATAGACTTTATAGCCTAAATAAAGACCAGTGTCAATCGAAGTAGCAACATTTTGAAACTCCAATTTTTGAAGCTGCTCTCCCGGCCCCCCAGCCCCCAGCCCCCAGCCCCCAGCCCCCAGCCGCCTGCCCACCCGACCTGTTGTGTGGTTCTTCCGGCCTGGTCGTGCTCCTCACGACACCCGTGCATGCGATGATAATACGTACATCTTGCAACCCTCGGACCTGGACTTCAAGCTTATAGGGGTTGTCTTCGGTTTCATATTATCCAGTTTCCCTTTCAGCTTTCCGGGGTGGTGCAGCAATTTCGGGTCTGCTCTGTGAGAGGGTCGAATATCGGATGTCCAGGGCTTTTGGGTATGATTGCGTATCGTAACGTACAGGATGCCACGCTTTAGGTTTTAGGTTTAGGAAAACAATCCACAGCATCAACATCACCACCGGAGACCCTTTACAGTAGTCTGGCGGCCAAAACTGAGACGAGGCGTCGCAGTCCCTGCCAGGTCGTGCCTTCTGCAGTGGACACGCGAGCGTCACATTCGCTGGGAAAAGATTGGTGTCAGACGGGGTCAGCATGCACTTTGTCGAGACTAAGGCCCTTGATGTGGTAAGATCCGACTTGAGTTTTGTGGCCGAAATGTTGGGCATGTGAGACTTCCTCCATGTCCGCGAATGGGATGACAGTAACCATGAGGATGTTTCTTGGTCTGGTGGTGAGGGTGAAGGTTATGAGTGGTGACGATTGAATCTATTAAGACCATGAGCATGAAAACCATGAGAAGCATGATCAAAACAACCGACTGCCAGGCCTCGAACAATAACATGATGATGACAACGGTGAGAGTCACAGCGATCATGCTGATATTGATGGAGATGGTGACGGCATCCAGGACGAGCCTTTCAACGAATGCCTTTTGTGCAAGGTGTTCTTTCGTTTGGTTGCGTACCGCAATGTGTTCGAAGGCTCTCTGATGTAGTGTCAGTTCAACCAGGTCTTGCGCCTCAGGCGCAAACAACCGAAAAACAGCAGCAACTATAGAATGGAGTGCCTTTTGCGAGCATTCCGGCTCAGTGAGCGAGAAACAGGTGTAGGCTTATGACCGCTATAGATTACACACGTGCTACTACGAAGAAGCCGGGGATCAGCCGACATTAATACGAGCACTTCACATCAAATCCTCCGATGGAGCCTTTGCTATCTCACAACGCAGACACTGACTTGCGAGGCCAGGCACAATCTCAATTCTTCAAGATGACAGTGTTGGAGTTTAGTAGAAGTTTGCGGTTTCAAAGTTTCAGACCCGGGCAGGCTGAAGCCTGCCGGGGGGCAACAGGTTTGAGACGGCGACACCATCAGGCGTATGTGGAGGCTGTCCGGCCGAATATTTTTTCGCCCGGAAGTTCTCCGCTTGAGGACACATGACTCCAACCAGTAACTAGGGGTTTCCACGCTGAATTCCTCACAGGTGCCATGTCCATGGTGGAGGCGCGCCCCTCAACACGGGGTCCGTGGCCAGACTTGTCTTGGCAGATCCAGTCCCAATTTATGAGTCTGATTGATGTCTCGACTGTCATGTGTCTGGGCCACATGAAAGCATTTGGGTGAAGATTCGGAGCATGCACGTAGTCAATCCTTCACAAAGATGTGGTGATAATACCGCGTCTCTCGTACCTCGTCTCACATCTATATTGTTTGCAAAAGGACAAGGCCGCAAGACTGAGGGAGCACTTGGCGTTGCAGTGCGGAGGCTTGCACCTATCCAGATCATGTTCCATGTGCGGGGTTTTTTGTTCCCGCCAAAACGACCAGGAGTGCAGCCGTAGCTTGATGAGACATTACCCCTGTCTATGCTTCTTCTCATCCATGGACCAGCCTCTTCTCGAGGACCCTAGGATGTTGCTATAGAGCTATCGCTATCTCAATTCAAACTCAGATGTTCCATGACCTCATGCAACCCAACATATCGCACCCGTGCTTCAACCCCCCTGCAGAAACAATCCTGTCAATGCATGTATAGCATGGCAGAAGAAGAAAACGTGCCTCCACTCAACTCCCGTCGTCTGAAGGAACTTTCCGTACATGTGTACGCAGACCTGTGCTATATGTATCTTTCCGCATTCAACACCCTATGGCCCTTATGATTCCGAGGACGTCCGCAGCTTGTTGTGCTTGGAGCCCCAGCCGTAAGACTTGGTAGGCAGGGTTGACAGGTTGTTGAAGATTTGAGGTTGGGAGCTTTGGGCTGTATGTTTCGGGGGGCTAGTGTTGGGGCTTGGCGTTCCGGCTGATAGGGCTTCTCGGTATGTGGGCACTGGCACGTGCATCATTGCAATGTGTATGTGATGCAGAGGCCACCGTGTGAGACGTGGAGAATATCTTGGAGTGGAAGGGGTATTGAGTCTGGATTTCAAAAGTACTCGTCTCGTAAGACTGCATTCCGAGGCCTGGAAGCGTCCCTTGAAGCCGCATGCCGAACCCGCCAGGCCGAACTTCAAGTGGCCGCGCAGCGCAGCGCGGAGACCCAGGCAGCGGAGCACAGATGCCGGGGTTCTCTCGAAAAGGTTATAAAGGGCAAGAGATGGCGGATAGGATTCGATAAGTTCTTCAAAAGTTTTTGCCATCGTTCCGGTACGTTCCGGTTTGAATGTTTTGCCTGGGAGATGCCTGTGTAGCTCGGCTTGTGCGCCAATGCCTCATATGGCCGCAGTGCGCTCGCGTCCTCCACCCAGGTCGTTGCTTTGCCATGGCTCTGCAATGAATTTGGTAAAGTTCGCGCCTGTTTGAGTGGACGGTGTTCTTGGTGATTGAACTTCGGACCTGCTGAAGGCTCATCTAAGATCCGGGCCCGGTCTGCAACAGCGTTTCATGAAGCTTTTAACTCATCGAGCTTTGATTTGAAGCGCGTGCCTGACCACAAAGTCAAACGCATAGCTAATGAATGTTGGTGCCGGCGAGCTAGTGTCACGTGATCCAAGTGTATACGAGGCCGGCGCGAACCTGCAGTTGAGCTTTCAACACGGGAAGGAGTTCGGCTGCGGACTGGAGGCTTCGATCATGCGACCTTTGCAGTTGTGCAGTACTACAGGGTTGAGGCTGAGGGTTTAGGGGTGTAGGTCCTCCTTTGCACGGGGATGTCAGAGGAAGGTGTCCAAGCCTGAATGCTCACCTTTCCCAGGCAGCAGTTGCAGCTGGCCTTAGTGGGTCGGTTCGGGGGCCGTAGACCCCAAAGCCTAAAAGTGCCCACCCGACCCCTTGGCCCTCAGCCCTTGGCCCTCGCCAAATCCTATCTCCAGTGCAGGAAGTGCCGGCTTTGCCTAATGAGGCGGAGCCGGAAAACGCTGCTGAACAGACCGAGGCCTGTGATTGAAGGGCAGGCCCTAAGCCCCTAGACCCTGAACCCTGAATGTGTTACGATGTGTTACGAGGCTTTTGGGGTTTTGGGGGGCGAAGGCCTGACAGAAGAAGGCAAGGGCGTCCGGCGTGAGTTTGAGCCGAAGTTTGGAACAGCCTTCCAGAGAGGCTTTGAGAGCTCGCCGTAGTACGATGCACTCGACGCGACCTTGCCAGGAGATGCGGTCGCCTACGCGCTATTCCACGGCAAACTTTAAACCCCGAACGCTAGAACTCTAAACCCTGTAAACCCCAAATTCCTAAAACCGCAAACCCGAAACTTTGCCTAGGCTGTAGCGGCCGCTGCCTCATCGACAGAGGCAGAAGGCGAGTCGCCGCAGGCGGGAGCTGAATGCTACGACGATGTTTTTTTTTTCTGGGGGGGGTTGTGTTTAGGTTCAGGGTTTAGGGTTTAGGGGTGGGGTTTAGGGTTTGGGGGGGGATTTACTGTAGGGTTTGGGGCTTGGGGTTTAGGGTTGCGGGTTTTCAAGGAGATCTTATATGGGCTTTTTTGGGGTTTAGGAGGCTTCGAAGGGGTTCGGAGATATGTCGGGGGGGGGGGAGGCCCGGGACACAGACTCCAGATTCAGATACTCCTTTCTACAAAGGAGCCCTTCGTCCGCACTTCAGATTCAAGCAGAAGGGATGGGGATCTGAGGTGAGGGGAGGAGGATTGGCAGGAAGGCACGACATCCCAAATCTTTCTAGAATGGAGGTCTCTACAAATCCGAAACACCCAAAAGGAGCCAGTGTCGATGGCTTTAGGGTTTCAGGATCAAGCTGGAAGCAAATACAGGTACCCCACTTAAGGCTTAAGGGCTCGTAATTTTAACGATGCTATGATATACCGTTCTACGCATCAAGGCCCCTACATTAGGGTTCCAGTTCAGGCAACTTGCAACCCTAAGCCCTAAACCCGAACCCCAAGCCCTTAAAGAATAAATACCGAGGAGGAGTCCTATCCATTCCGACACTCAGAAGGGGAAAGCGAAACTGAAGCAGCTGAAGCCTAATTAAGTAGGAAGATCCCTGGCAAGCCACAAAGCAGAGGTCTCTAAGCCAGGCAGAGATGCGAGGTCCTGACGGGGAGGCGCGGCGGGTGGTTTTCGACCTTCGGAGCAGGAAGGGCCCGGAGATTCTCGTACACACTGCTTTCATGACCGGTTGCTTTTGAGAGGTCTCGAAACTAGATGCCAGCTCGAAGCCACTGTGCCAAACGGCATCTGAGCAAATTCAGAGGAAGGCTTTGGGAGGAATCGTGCTTCCTGAAGTCTAGTCGCGGCCCTACCTCTGAGCGCCCAAGTGCCACAGGAAGCCTAAGCATTGAAGGATGATTGGTAGATCTTGTAGCTACAAGAACGGGTTCGGGGTGTTCCGACACTCACTAAGCCCTCTAGCCTCCTACAAAACCCCTTTCACAAGCCTTGTGTTGTTATGTTAAGGATGAAATCCAGAACCCGACAGAGACGTAAGGAGACCCTGAACCCGAAACCCGAAGCCCTAAACTCAAACTTTTAACTTAAGGAGGCCGTCCAGAACGAAAGTGCACCCTTGGAGGCTCAGCTGCGAGATGCCCTTGGCGAAAGCATCGACTGGATCCGGGACTGGTCCGACGACGGATGTCGACCTCCCAGGGTGTGCCGGGAGTGCAGAGAGAGACTGGTTTTGGGGGCCGTATAAGAAGTAGAATAGGGGTTTGGAGTACATCACGCTGTAAGTAGGCTGGTAACCCTAACGAATAGTTTTACTGATTATTTTGGGGCTTCAATGCCAGAAGTATAGTATGGCCATGAGCAGCCACAGGCGCACCAGGTTTCGGTGATCCACTCGATGCACACCTAAACTTACCTTGCAACCCGCTCCTTTTAAGGGAGTCTCTGATAGATTTTTTTGGATAGCCCTCACATTCACGGATCTATAGATTGGCACTAGACAACTGGATGTTTAAACTTTGGATACTGGGCTTTAGGACAGGGCCAAAGGCCTCACAAGCACACCAAGTACTCTGTACTCAAGTATGATTCAATCTCCACGCCACCACCGACACCACCTCCCCGCCTCCGGCGGAGACTGCCCCCGTGGCACCCGAAGTGGTTGCCGCTGAGGGCGAGTCCGGTTCTGCCTCTGGCTCTCCCCCGCCTGAAGCGTGGGGAGAGATCATCTCCTTTTTAGACCGCCCGCAACAAGCACGGCAGTCTGCACTTGCTTCGTTGCCCACTTCCGATCTGATTCGGTTAACGCTCGAAGCTTCTGCAACCGCCCTCGGCCGGCTTAGCTGGTACGACCCCCTCCTCAAAGGATGAGCCGGCTTCGCCGTTCCGGCAAGTGCGGCCGCAGGGAGCCTTTGACCTCCCGAATCTCACTCAGGGGCTAAAACTTCAAAGCAAGGTGCCCCTTCACTGAATCGCTGAAGATGCGGAGAAACATCATCTGATGGTTCTTGTGAGACGTACTACTGCGCACTGTGGTTGTAAATGACTGGTAACTATGACTACTATGGCTGGTGATTGCTGTTGCTAATGAGGCCAATACCGGCATTATTCATTGGGAGGTTCTTTGCGTGCTTCGACCCTACAAGGCTTAGGGTCTTAAACGCTTGGAGTGCAAGGTTTCGGGTTGGCGCGCTTAGGGCTCAGGGTTTAGGGGTTTTAACCCCCGTCCTCTTCAGACCGTTGCAACGTGTTGCGGGTAGCGCGACTTGGTCCGCGACCCAGTTGGGCGATGGATGGGAGCGAAGCTTAAATCCTCTGCTTTCCGTAAATCCAGAAAGGCCCACACCGGTCCTCTCACCGGGTCCTCCCAGAATGAAACTAAGGATCTCTACCCATAGGCCCCTAAGTGGTTCCTTTTTATGGTTTATATATTTAGAGTCCTACAAGGTAATCCCCAAAAGGCACTACTTAGGGGCCTTTGGGTAGGGGTTGGCAGGGTTCTTGGTTCGGTGGTAGGGCATTCTGTGGACACTATCTTTTAAGGTCAAAAAGCCGCTGTTTGAGCCCCAGGTTTACGTGTTTTTGGGGTTGGGGTCTGTTTTTTTTTAAGAGTTTTCTGACGTCAAAACCAATCACTTTAGCAAGCTTCAACGCCCGGGGAACGTTTGTTAGCTCTCTGATCAAGAATAGGCAGCCACCCACTTGTTACTGCCCGACCTGAACACCGCAGTTCCATCGAGGGTTTCCGGCACCAGCGTCGGAAGGACCTGAGTGGGCAAAGGACTCGAATACAGCTACACAACAGCAAGCAGGGGACACCGCCAAACTTGAATTTTCAGCATAGCAACAAGTACGACTTTTCTGCAGCCGACGCTGGATGAATCACTGCGGTCTTTTAAGACTGTCAACAGAATGCAACATGCACAAGACAGCAGGAGGCTAGCAACTTGCGACTCTAGACAAATTTTGTTGGTTTGGTGACCTTGTGCAAGCAGCATGAGATTCTCCAACTCCAACTTTGCTTCATGAACAGTGTAAAAACGGCTTGCGGCGGCCCGGACTGCATGGTCAGGGCATTCCCTGAGGCTCAATAAAGCCCAAAAGCCTCATATGGTTTGGTCTTTGGGCCCAAGAGCCTGGATATATGAGTCCTTAGAGCCTTTGGGATTCTGGAGCTTTTTACCCAAACGTTCCCAACATTTTGGGGGAACCCTGATAGCTCGGGTTTGGGATGAGACTCCGACCCGCACTGACGAGGCCCCCCGTACATCTCTTCACACCTTATGAAGGAGGGTTCTTCTTAAGTCTTATATAGGATATTCCGACGATATTCCTCAATCACCGGGTTTGGGCGTCTACCGGTTCCTCGGATCCTTGGGAGAATAGACGAGCTTCGCAAGCCAGAAGCCCGGCACGTGCTTTCTTCGGGGCGTGTTTAGGGTTTAGGGGTTCCCAGACACTCCAAAACCGCTCTCAAGAATCTACCCTGCTAAAATTTCCCGGATCCCTCCATAATCTGGGGTGCTCTGCCCCCTAAGCTTCAGGCATCATGGGTTGGTGCTTGTGGGTTGGAGTTTAGGTTTATGAGGGCCAGGTTTTGCGTTTCGAATTTGGGCCATGGCCATGGCAGTGCTTGATTTGAATTATGGTTTAGGACGCAGTGATCTATTTGAGACAGCTTTTGTGTTTAGTGCTCCTTTCCTTTCGAAAGAGTATGCACGCTACGCTGGTCTCTCGCGGTGTATTATATACTGCAAATACTTCATACTTCAATTGGTGAATGTCTGTGCGTTCGTCTAGCTACATACTATTGCGTGTGTCGCCATTACGTGCAGACACACCTGCTGATGGTCAATATGGTTACAGGGGGATCTCCATATAGCTGATATAGCCTTGTTTGCTGTTCAGATTAACATGAATCAGGATGGAGTGTGGGTTCTGTCAGCTCTTCAAGATACCTTCGAGTTGCAATGGCATGCGTGCGGCTTGATGAACTAGTTGGTTGTTCTGGGCTTAGGATGTAGGGAGAAGGGTGCATGGCTTAGAGTTCAGGGCTTATGGCCTATGGTCAGGGTGTAGGATGATGTGTATACTCAACTCCTACTAAAATATCATCTTATACGCAACACTAGCCCTGCCCTGCCCCCCTTCGAACACAAAAAAGCAGACTCTACGATGGAATCAGC
>CAJNJA010029964.1:13617-30917 GCA_905231915.1 Symbiodinium necroappetens
CATGACTGTAAGGGTATCTATCTATAAGGGCTCTAAAATCTTCTAAAAGAAGTTAAGTTATGCGAAAGTTCTTTTGGGTCGAGGAACAGGTTGGTCTTAGGATGAGGGAGAAGATGGCGTTCTCGGCAGTCCTTTGGGGCACCACCTTCATTCGCAGACTTTCAGACACAGAGAGACAGAGAGAGAGAGAGAGAGAGAGCGAGAGGGAGGGAGAGGGAGAGAGACAGACGGAGAGGAGGGTTTTCATCCTGGTCCCTGCAGCAAATGTTGTGGTATCCTTTAGGGCTGTAGCCCCTGCTTTTAAACGTCCTTCTGCATGTTGCATCAAGGACCCCCTTAAGCCCAAAGTCCAGACGCTTGCATCAAACCCCACGGGACCCCTCACCCTCCAGTCATCAGAGATTCGGGTTTGGGGAGTTCAGGGTTTCGGGTTTGGGGTTTGGGCTTTCGGTTTAGGGCTTACGGTAGGATTCAAATGGCTCTAGTTGATGCAGTTTTCCGCCTTTCGGCTGAACCTCTTCACCAACGCCCAGCTGCTGGACATTGAGTCTGGAGGTGCGATTGAGGGTTCTGAGGGCTTAGTGCATCCTCAAAACACTACCTAGGGTCTCCATTGCAGCTCCTTTCTGGATTGCTGAAACCAGTTTTACAGTTGGGATGCAAGCGATCGGGTAGCCAAAATGGAAGCCACAGCAAACTAGAGGCCCTAAACCCTAAACCCTAAACCCTAAAAACCCTAAACCCCTCACCAGGCAGCAGGAGGCTCGTGTTGTTGTTGGTAGAATCATGATGGTAGTTTGTGTAGTGGTTACCCATAGGCCCGTAAGTAGTTCCTTTTTTGGGTTTACCTTATAGGATTCTAAAGATAAATCATAAAAAGGAGCTACTTAGGGGGCCTATGGGTAGCGATAAAGAATACCATGCTCAACTTTCGAGTTGTTGTTCTAGCTCGTCTTTTCCATATGCTGCAGCACTTGCAACAGTAGCAATGCAGCTTGTTGTCTCTATGCTTCCTTTGTGCGCAACATTCCTGTGTTGATTGCGAATCCATTCTCTGATGATGTGGCCGCAGCTCTGTTGTTGTCAGTCTGGCTAGGGCTAACTACCGCTACTCCCATGGTGTACGGCAGGTACCGCTGCTTATTTTGCAGGTTGCCGCTGCCGCTGATGTTCCTTTTGACGTTGATACTTCGCCTATTCGAGTCTTGCGGATATCACTGCGGCTGGATCCGGCATTCCGGAGTCCCCCAATCAGGTCACAGACTGCGGCGTTTGCTGTTCTCACAGCAGTAGCAGTGGATTCGGCTTTACGGTCTACATACGGGCTGACAACTCTTGCATACCGGCGGTCCCTTTTGAAATTGCGCGTGCCCCTGCCTGATGCAACTGTGAGCTGAGCTTGGAATCCTGCACCCTTCACCCTAGACCCAAAACCGTAAACCCCTAACCCCTAAACCCCTCAATCCCTAACCCCTAAACCCTATAAACCCTAAACCCCTAAACCCCTAAAGCCCGAAACCCTAAACCCTAAGACCCGAAATCCTGCACCATATGCGCAGTTGGATAGAACAGACAAGCTCCGTCCAAAAAGGTGATTCCAGTCTTCAGAACTGAAAGTGCAGTTGATTGTAGTGAGATAGGGTTTAGGGGTTAGGCTTTAGGGTTGAGGGTTTAGGGTTTGGGGTTTGGGGTTTGAGGTTGAGGGGGGATCTCGCAAATAGTAGATACTTTGGACTCAAGTACCCAAATAGGGACTAATTTACGGTCAAAGTATCTACTATTTGGGTACATGGACCCTTAGGGTTAAGAGGTTGTGCTGAGCTGTGAACTGAACACCCCAAACTCTGAGAAAGCCCTGACTCCCGCCAGATCGCGCAGAAGCTTTCCTCCAGGCGCAACCGTGTATGACGGGTTTTGGGATTTTCAGCCTGGAGCTTTGGATGTGGTAGAGGTTAATTATACATGGAGGTTCGATCTGATTTTAGGGTGTGCAAACTTCCGCCCGAAGGCCCTAAGCCGTCTTTCAGTCAGAGCTCCATACATGCATAGGGATTGGTCACTCCAGCTCTGGACTACACCGAAGCTATGTCTAGGGCATTTGGCCATGTGCGTGCCTTGGTGTTGATTGACTTCTTCACCCACGGGCCCCTAAGTAGTTTTTTTATGGTTTATATTTAGAACCCTATAAGGTAATCCCCAAAAGGAACTACTTAGGGGCCTATGGGCAACTGACAGCCACAGTCGCGACCATACGGCGGAAATCACAACCCAAGCCTCCTGCCGGGCCGTGAGCCTTACCTTAGGGGCTGAGTAGGTAACCTTTAGCCTTTTGGGGCTTATATAAACCTATTATAATTCAAAAGGTTAACCTTTTCTGGGCTAAGGTACTCGGCCCCTAAGTTACAGTAAGCTGTCCTTCGACGGAAGACCCTAACGAAGGAACGTCGTGGTGTCCTTTTCAAGTTCTCAACAATCGCAATTTTCAGTGGTGACCAGCAAATGGTAGGGTTCAATCCTAAACCCTAAGCAGCCAGTGAGGTTGCCCGCAATTGCCCAGATGCCGCCACGGCGTGTCTCGATGTGGAATAGGGATTTGAGTCTTGGAGTTTAGGGTTTCTGGGCTGTTTGGGATTGGATAGCCTTTCCTGTTAGCTTAGGAGTGTGAACCCCAATTGTGCAGAGACTTTGAAGCCCAATACCCTCTGAAATCTTCTCCACAATGTAGGGGTTTAGGGTTTAGGGTTTAAGGGAGTTGTAATTATTCAGGTCCAATCGAGGGTAGAGGCACACTCCTGTGTTATAACCCAAACCCCGAAACCCAAACTCTCCGCCCTAAACCCAGAACCCTAACCCCTAGACACTAGACCCCAAACTTGAATTAACACTTAAACTTTCAGGAACCCTAAACCCTACCCACCCCTGTCCTAGGTAGTATTAGGCGGACCCCTGAAAAGGGACCCCTTCTTAACCCTACTTATGGCTCTCTTAACAGGGACCTTATTGAGAGGGTCTATGTCCCCAAGGGTCCCCCTAATCCTAACTCCTATTGTAAGAGCTAAACCCTACACCCTAAACCCTAAACCCCTAAACCCTAAACCCCTAAACCCTAAACCCCTAAACCCAAAGCCCTAAAACCCTAAAACCCTAAACCCTAAACCCCTAAACCCCTAAACCCTACCCACCCATAAGGAGCTTTGGGGAATCTCCGAGCTGAGGCTCCTGCGATCGGAGTACCCAGACTCCAAGCACGCGCGGAGCTTCGCCGATGGGCTCCTCGAACTTTCCGAGCATACTTTTTTTGGGGGGTTTAGGGTTCCTATTAGGGTTTAGGGTTATTATTAGGGTATAGGGTTACTTTTAGGGTTTAGGGTTACTATTGGGGTTTGCGGTTATTATGAGAGTTTAGGGGTATTCTTAGGGTTTAGGGTTATTCTTAGAGTTTAGGGGTGTTCTTAGGGTTTAGGGTTATTATTAGGGTTTAGGGTTGTTATTAGCGTTTAGTAACGGTTATTATTAGGGTTTAGGGTTATTATTAGGGTTTAGTAAGGGTTATTATTGGGGTTTAGGGTTATTAGGATTTAGGGTTTAGGGCACAAGAGGAAGCCTGAATAATCATCGATTCTCTTTAGGGTCTAGGGCATAAGGTTCATGCAAGGGTTTGTATAAGGGGTCTTCTATGTCTTCGATAAAGTAGCTTGAATAATGATGTAGGAACCTGACTAAGCAACCCTGGTCCTATAACCCTAAAACATTAGGACCCATATAAAGGGCTCTTATCTCGACCGAAGGTTTCTTAATCAGGCTCCTATAGCAAACAAACGGTTAAACCCCTTTTGTTCCCTTTAGAGTCCTTTAAAGGAACTTGTATGGTACCCTTCTAGAATCCTTGAAAGGAAGGTTTATAGTACTATTATAAAGCCCTTGTGCATTCCTATAGCCCTAGCTATACAAGGACCCCTAGAAGCCAACTCCCGACGAGGAGGGTTGAGGGGCCTTAGGCCCGAAATCGGTGGGGTTTGCAAGGGTTTTGGAAGGGGTTGGGTTTCGGGTTTGGGGTTCAGAACCTGCAGCTGCTCGGGTCTAAGAACAGCTATACCAGGGGTTTTTGGGGTTTGCACACCCTCAACTGCAGCGTGAACCGGGAACCTCCTGTGATCACGGCCTCAGGCTCAGTTAAAGGGTTCTCAGGGTTTCGGGATTAGGGTTTCGGGGTTTAGGGTTTAGGGTATTGGGGTTTAGGGTTTATGGTTTCGGGGTTTAGGGTATTGGGGTTTAGGGTTTAGGGTTTCGGGGTTTAGGGTTTCAGGGTTTAGGGGCTTAGGGTTTGGGATTTAGCGGTTTAGGGTTTAGGGTTTATAGGGTTTCGAGGTTTAGGGTTTAGGGTTTAGGGGTTTAGGGTGTGGAGATTGGGTATTACGGTATTAGGGTTCAGGGGCTTAGCTGGTGACACTAGGGTTTAGAGGCTTATGTGATCACGGCCTCGGGCTTGGATACACATTTCTCTGGGGCGAAATGGCCACCTGAACAAGAGCACCTTCTGCCGTTTGGAATGGCTAAATGCTTCTTTGGGATGCTCGTTGCTACCTCCTGTGGCTGGATATAAATCCTGCATTACTTGTACCCATAAATCAGGAATATGCCATAATTCCCAGAGGTCGGGGTCCTTAAGCTGATGCAGGATGTGTATCATCAACAGTAGTCTGGTGGTTTAGTATCGGAAGGAATACTTGGAGGATCTTGGGACTTAGTAAGTAAATCCACAAGTACTTTGATTTGACGGGTTATAAGCAATCGCACGCAAGCAGTACCCTAAATCCTAAATCCTGAACCCTGAACCCTAAACCCTAAACCCTAAGCTGAGTTCCATGACCCTTTCAAGACATCCTTCGCGAAGCAGTTCGGGGGCTGATAGGCTCAGGGATTCAAGGCCTAAACCTCAAACCCTAAACCCTATAGGCCCTAAACCCTAAGCCCCAAGCCCTAAGCCCTAAACCCTGAACCTATAAGCCCTAAACTCTAAGCCCTAAGCCCTAAACCCGAGTCAAAAGAGAAGCCGGCAGCGGTGTGAACTCATCGAAGATCGAAGTCCTAAACCCCGAACAACATAAACCCAAAGCTTTCTCGTGAATAATTTATGGCTTTATGTATGTCCTTAACTCGTCATTTCATTAATATGTTGTTTGTCTTACGCCGTTATTTTCTGTCGTTATTTGTGTACTTATATGTTTATGTCGGTCGTTATTTATTTCTTTCAAATTCTTTATTTGTTTATGTATTCAGTGCTTTCTTCAGTGATTATTTATCAGTTTGCGTATTTCCTTGTTTCGTTATCTCTTGTATTTGTTTGTTTATGTAATTATATTTGCTCTTTCTTTGTCTATTTGTTTATTTGTTTGTGTTTTCTTTCTCTCGTTAAGTATTTATATCTATAGTTATTTCGCTCGTTCGTTCTTTATTTATTTATTTTGTCATTTCGTTCGTTCTTTCTTTGTTTCTGTATGTAGTTTAGGTTGCTTACCTAGTTATTTCGCTGTTCTTCGTTTACTTGTTTCTTTATGTTTTCCTTATTTTTGTCATCATTTCTTTGTTTCTTTCGTTCTTTGTCTTTGTACATATATATATATACACACACACACACATCTATAATATATACACACGTGTACAAATGTCCTCAGGCTTAAACCCCAAACTCTAAAGCCCGGCACTCTATCCCCTCAAATCCCAAGGCTCTGTGAGCTCATGGATGTCCCAACACCCCAGACAGCTCAAACGGTACACCCTGAATCCCGAAGTCAATAAAAGCAGTGTTTTTGGGCTTCAGGGTGTAGGGTTTCGGGGTTTAGGGTTTCGGGGTTTCGGAGTTTAGGGTTTCGGGTTTAGGGTTTAGGATGTCGGGTCCTTCAACCCTAAAGCTCAAAATCCTAAACCCCAAGGCCGTTCAGAAGAGGCGGCGACAAATGCCACCCTAAACCCTAAACCCTCAACCCGTAAGGTCAAGAAGCTCTGTGAGCTCATCGAAGTCGCACCGCAATCCGCCGTGGACCTCCTTGACATGCTCACGGCAAAGCCAAAGGAGACTCTCGGAGAGTGTTCCCGGTTGAGACTGTGGCTGCTTTGTGTGGAATACTTCAGTTTTTAGGGCCTCAAGGGCTGCTAAAGGTTTTTAGGGTCCAGGGTCATTTAGCTATAGGGCTTCACGGTTTTTAGTGTTTAGTTTGCGAGGTTTCGGGCAATGCTTGTAAGTTACAATCGATGATTGTTGTCCTTCTGCTTCGCTTCTTGCTCTTTCCGGTAGTGCAACAGTCGTCGCGACTTCTCTGCAGCATCCTTGAGTTTCCTAGCTGCTCTCCACAACGGCCTACATACCCTCAAGACAGAGAGGACCATAAGCGGTTCAATGGGGGGGTCTCTGCTTGGAGTGCATAGTATAGGGGCCTGAAACGAGGGCTTAGCGCTGCTGCGCAAAATAGTCAGAACCAGGAATATTCCATATCAAAAATATGAATTCCCAGCGCCTAGGGTACCTGGGTAGTGCAAAGCCTTTCTATCGACAGTACTTTCAGTGTTGTGTGTGAATTTTCTGTGAGTTTGGGGTAAGGGAGTACCATGGGGCTTTAGAGTTTTTACGCCTGCGAGCTGATGGTACGGAGTACAGCGGCGACAAAAATCATTTCGCCCGCAGCATCCCAAAGAAACCCCAACCCCGTGATCCTTTGAATCCGTGCTCTCACTTCCACCCCCCCCCCCACTCTCCCCTTCTGCAAGCTCAACAGGAGGGAACAAGTTCCACCGGCCTTTACCAGCGCCCGCCTCAGCCAGTAGCATCGTTCACCTGGGCCCGGAGATCGCCTGAAAGTTCATGGACAGATGCAGCTATCGGAATGTTGTTGCTGATTCTCCAGCAACTTCATGCAAGTTGCGATGCTTTTGAAGCGTACTTCTTCAAGGGTCCCCGTCTCAACTTGGTACTTAGCAACTTGAGGGCCGGGGCTGTGCAACACAGTTCATGGTTTCAACAAAGTTGAACTAGGAGCCTCCCTCCTCATGCACCTTGAGAAGCCCTAAACCCCAAACCCTCAAAGCAAGACAGGTAGCAGTCGGATAGCTCTCATGGTTTCTGTGATGGGTTCCGAATCGTGGCGTGTCTGTGCAACCTCCAAAACCCCGGCAAGAACACTATTTCATGCGGACTCCGAAGCCAAGTGTTCGTGGGGGGCGACATGGCTTTTCGTGTGATTGCAGATGATGGACGATGGATCGTCCCTGAAGTTTTTGCGATTTGAAGTTGGGAAATTGAAGATGAGTCCGTGTCAGGTTTGAGGCGCAGCGTGGTACCATAGTACCGTGCATTCCTAGCCCGGAAGCTTCTATGCACGAAGTTTTCACAACCCGAAGCTTTGGACCCTAAACCCCCCCTAAACCCTGAACCCAAAGCCTTAAACCCTAAACCAAAACCTTGGACCCTGTGAAACCCTAATTCGTAAACCGTCGCTATGGACCCAACCCACAGTGACCTACAGCCTGAAATACTCCATTGGGCATGCCCTGATAAGACGGTATTTGGAGCCTCACAGCCACGCCCCGCCTTCAAATACAGAAAATTTATAATTAATGATGACAATATGTTTAATTTCAATAGTAGAGACTCAGAATATTAATAATTTAATAAGATTAACTAACAAAGTAGAAGCTGTTTTTTGGCAAAGTGGAATCGCAAATTTCGGATCGCAAGATTCAACAGCCTGTAGCTCCTAAACCGAGCCCGACCCCCAGGTTCGTGCGAACATTCCGGTGGACCAGGAAGCTTGTCGGCTTTCCTGCCTGGGTCTTAGATCGGTTTAGGGTTTAGGCACTTCGGGCATGTTCGCGGTCATGTTTGTTCTTCGTGTGTGTGTGCGCGTGTGTGCGCGCGCGCGGGTGTGTGTGTGTGTGTGTGCGCGCGCGCGCGCGCGGGTGTGTGTGTGTGTGTGCGTGTGTGTGTGTGTGTGCGCGTGGATACTTTCTGCTTACATATGTATTGAGTTTGTTTGGGGGGTTCAAGGTTCAGAGCTGTACTTTAATACAACTTGGCTATTAAATCGCGGAGTCTCGCAGGGACTCTCAGCAGGTGGGTCTTTAAAGGTCTTCCCTGACGTTGTTCTTGCTTTTTCGCGATAGGGAGTTCCGGAAGTCCTACTCACCCCTCATTTTCTGCAGGCACACCACCCATCTCAAGAGACCCTAAACTACAACCGCTCATAAACCCTTAAGCCTTAAAACCCTAAAAAAGCCTATGAAGAGTGGCCAGGTGTCTACATCCCTAAATCCTATAAACCCCAAAAAACCTGCCGTATGATACCCTCAAGCCCTAAACCCTAACCCTGAAGAAATTCGGATGGCCAGGTGTGTACATCACGGAGATGGAATGGACCTGGAATGCCTCGGAAACGAAGCCTCCCGCTTGGCAGGAGCACCTCCATCTATAGGGTTTAGAGGATTTAGGGTTCAGGGTTTAGGGTTTAGGATTTAGGGTTTAGGGGTTTAGGGTTTAGGATCTAGGGGTTTAGGGTTTAGGGCTTCTCCTGGCTAGCCGTCCTAGCCTTCTTCAAGGGTCCCAAGGGCACACTGATAAGATACTTGGGTTTGCGAGAACGGCTACATAGGGGCAGCGTAGGGAGCCTTCAATTGAGCCTTTCGGCTTGGCGGATTCCTACCGTTCACTTATGGCGAATGTAGGCTAGTATTTGGAGGAGTACATATGATTCTTAGGTATTTGGACACTTAGATGTTGACTGTAGTCAGTTGCTGTATTCACTTTAGCCAGCTAGTTCGTGTCAGTTCGTGCTCCTGCATTCAAGCCAAGAAGCGAGGCATGCATGAGTGGTTGCGCCGAGTAGTGCCGCGTGAACAAAATGTCAGAAAGCCCTGACATCGTGACATCGGTTCTCACTGCATGTGCATGTCGGTCACACATTGCGCAGAGATACTTAAACTGTCCGGCTCAGGGATAAAGTTCAGATCCCATTACGTATTCCTTTCCCCAAAAAGTTCGAACATCCGCCCGAGCACTAGACCCTTTGATTTCATTCCTACTACACCTGCTATCACTGCAATGCTTACGCCAATGCCATCGCCCTAAATTCCTAAACCCCAAGGCCCTAAACCTTACACTCCGAGCCCTACCATCCCCTCTCCCTCAATGTCCATATGATGCGGGCAGGATCAGCTGGCGCCGCCCGATCCTAAGAAGAGCCAAGAGGTCACTGTCCGAGTGCTGCTACTTCCAGACCTGCACTGCATGGTTTTAGGGCTTAGAGGGTTAAGGTTTAGGGTTTAGGGCTTAGGGTTTAGAGTTAGTGGTAAGGGTTTCAGGGTTGTGCGTGTGGGGCTTCGGGTATTGAGTTTGTTATGACTGGCCGTTTGGGGTTTCGGGCGTAGGGCCTGTAGGGTCCCGGCATCAAGGAGACCAAAGGACTTTCGCACGGGTTCAAGCTTTAGGGTTTAGGGTTTGAGGGTTTCGGGGTTTAGGGTTTAGGGTTCAGGCTTTGGGAGGGCTTGCCGCCCCCCCCCCCCACCCCGACAAACAGCTGGCTGTTGAGTGCCGAAGAGCCGCAGAAACATCAACTAATGTAGGAGCCTTAATAATTAGAATAGGGTTTGGGGGTATCTTATTCCTATAATTATGATAAGGAGCCCCCAAAACCTAACCCTAAACCCTATTCTAATTATTGACCCCTAAAAGGGACCCTAATTCAGAGAACTATTGTACCCAGATGAGGAGCCTCAAGATTCCCATTATTAATTATTTCGGCCCCTCACTACCGAACCAAGAGCCCTACACTGCAGGCCGAGCCTCCAGGGCCATGTCTAGATCGAAAGACACCCAGATCTTCCAAAGTCCCGTTTTTGACCTTAAGCCATATCATGGATCTTTCAAAACCACGTTAAACTATGGAATCTATACCGTAAGTCATATCATGGATCTTTCCAAATCCCTCTAAAATAAGGAATATATACCGGGAATCAGATTCTGGATCCTACTATAATAGTTTAAGGTATAGTCCTTAGTCAAGCTCAAAGGGTCCTAAGTACCTGTATAGTAGAATGTAGGGTTTCGGGATTAGGAAGTATCATTATCATGACCTGGTGGTTTCTGGAACCGAGGTTGAAACATAGGTAGCTCTCTAAATTAGTTCTATATTCTTGCTTTTATTGGTAAGAACCTACACAAGAGTAGGTTCTAGTAGTTTAAGGTATAAACTTCCTGCACATGGGCAGTTGTCCCTTTTGGGCCCCCAATATAGTACGGCACCCCGTATAAAAAAGGTATTGACCACACCACATACTTCCAGGTCCAGATCCGCAGGTGTTCTGAACTGTGAAATGGTCCACTGCCTGGCTGCAAGCTCAGCTTTTTCAGAAAGACTCGGGGAACGAAGGCTGTAATTTGATGATATAGAAACCCCAACAGTTTTCAACACCCTTCCTGAGGCCTCTGTGATGTAATCATAGTACATGGCCCTTCAAAACCCTATAGTCTAGTCATTAAGACTCCTCAGGTAACCCTAAACCCTAAACCGACGGTCTTTTGTAGCATGTCAGCTTGAAGGCTTAACTGGGTCCTTGTTAAGGGATTTAATTGTATTCAAGTACTATAATAATAAGGAAGCCATGTTATTTACTGCGTATAGATCCCTATGATGGTAACTTAAATTAAATCTCTTAACAAGAACCCAGTTAAGGATTGCGGGTCTGCAGGATTCAGTTGGAGGTTCATGGGTAGTTATAAGTAGGGCTCTAAGTAGGATTCCTTATTTCGGGGTTCTATGGGGTTTAGGGCGAAAGTTTAGGGTTTAGGGTAGTTACAAGTGGGGTTATAAGTAGGATAACTATGCTTTGAACCCATATTAGGGGACTTATAACCTTATAACTACCCATGAGCCTCCAGGTAGGGCCTTGTGGGCTAAACCGGCTACGAAACTCTTTGAAACCCTATACCTTCAGAATCTCAGAAACCAGTTAAAGTTCTACGAAACCCTTCACCCTAGATGTGGAGTATCAACTTTACGAGCCATGCTCTTCCTTAAGCCCCACACCTCCAAACACAACGAGGCCCGGATAGATTTCTGCTAAAACCCTGAGAGAAGAATCCTCAACGAAACCTTGACAGTAATCTCCTGAACCCTTGGTCGGAGACCACGGCGGCCACGAGAGATCAGCGCATTTTCACCAAGCTGGTGATCCATGCACTGCTGAAGCACTTGTGGCAGGCTTTCAGGCAGCCCGAGGGTTCGTGGTTTAGGGTTCAGGGTTCAGGGTTTTAGGGTTTAGGGTTTAGGGTTTAGGTTTCGGGGTTTGGGGATTAGGGTTTAGGGTTTAGGACATTCGACCTGCTTCCGAAGTCCTAAACCCTAAGCCCTAAACCGTGGGCTTGGATGGGCTTTGAGAGGATTGCACTGGGTTTTGCGTTGAGAATTCGAGGCTCTGGGGTTTCAGGGTCGGGGGTTCGGGGCCTGATTCAGCAGAAATACGTTCACCCTGAGTGCCCCAAACAGCGAACTGCTATGTGTGTGTGTGTGTATATATGTACGTATACATATCGTATACAAAAGCAGCACATGTATACATACATATATGCATCTGTACATACATACATACATACATACATACATACATACATACATACATATGTATATATATATATGTATATATATATACACTTAAGTAATAAGCGCACGCACGCACATATGCATATGTATATATGTATATATGTATATATGTATATATGTATATATGTATCTATGTATCTATGCATCTATGTATATATGTATATATGTATATCTGTATATATGTATATATGTATATATGTACATATGTATGTCTGTCTGTCAATATCCTCAGCCCAGCTTCTGAAACCGTTCACCTACGCCCCATGCCGGTGCCAAGACATTTTCGATCGAAGGCTCGAAGCCGAAATGAAATATTAGTAATATAGTAATAGTAATAGTGATACCATTAAGTTGGGCTGCCCGAGTAGAATTCCGCGATAGAACTCTGCGATAACACACCTCAAAGCCTTACAGTACTTGTTAAGGCCCTATGATAGGCCGCGTGTTCTAAGGCCAGGAAAACATCCTGCTTCGACTTCTTCTACGTCTGCCAAATGCTATGAACGAAAAGGCTAAGCCCTTCAAGCTATCCGAATTAGACAATTAAACTGATCCTCACTATGAACAACAAGCGCCGCGAATAACAACATCTTACTCTGCAGGCCGATGTTTCTTATCGACCTAGCCCACCAGGCGGGATGGGGGATTGAGCTTTGTTTCTTGCGACTTCTGAGTTTTGGCATTGGTTCGAGCTATTCGGGATACAGTATCATGGTTACACTGGGAACGCTAGGCCAAGCCCTAAGGAATGGTGTGGGTAACTATTCAGGCTTCCAATTTGTGGTTATGGTTAAGGGTTTCACGCTTTGCATCAAGCTTCGGTATGCCGAGCCTACAAGCGCCCAGTTCGCCGGATCTAGATGCACGCTTGCCCGTGTATCAAGCAAGTAGCTTACAGGTAACAGTACATTCCGGGTTGAGGCCATTCAAAAAATCAAACGTCAGATCTGTCTGTCAGATCCGTGCAATGAGGTAGGTTCCATAGGTCGAACAGACTGAAGCCTCTAGTGTGCATCTAGAGGATTGAGCACTACTTTTGATGATATAAATCCTGCATTACCTTAAGGACCCTACAACCACACCAGCCACAAATCCAAAGGTCCGAACATTACATTGCAATGAAATGCATTGCAATGCAATGCAATGCAATACAATTCAATGCAATACGATACTATACACTACAATACAATACATACGGACGTACGATACGTACTTACATACATACATACATGCATGCATGCATGCATGCATGCATGCATGCATGCATGCATACATACATACGTACATACAGGGAGTAAGAGGAGCAGTTCGGAGACTTGCATGGACCCCCAAAACTAAACCCTAATCCAATCCTTAAACTAAGCCCAGACCCCATCGACGCTGCTTGCAAACAGGAGCATCTCCCGCCCTCCCCACCCCCCCTCCCCCTCGGATCAGCGCACAAACAGCACCTACAGGGGGTCAAGTAGTCCTGATCTTGGGCTTTTAGTACCCTAAATCCTAAACCCCCAAAAACAGGACCTAAAGTCCCAACAGAAGGAAGCCTAAACCCTAAACCCGTAAACCCTAAACCCGTAGCTGCAACAGAGGCCAACCGACGTTCAGTTTCTGAATCTGGATCTGCAGGCCTTTGAGTCTCAGCTGTTTTCTGGGAGGGTTTAACGGCCCAAAAGGCAAGAACTGCAACCTACTCGGGGGACTTGTGCCCAGTTCTGTGACATGAGAGGCCCTAAGCGCCGCTTCCCCCTGGAGGTCTAGCGAACAGAAAAAGCAAAACATAAGGAGCCTCGCCCACACTAAGAGATGTGGCTCGGCGTCGTTCCCAGGATCGGCACACGTCGTACCCTCGCTCGGCAGGCCCAGGGGTTTTAAGAATTTATGGTTTCCCTAAACCCCTAAATCCCCAAACCCCTCAACCCTACACCCCTAAACCCTAAACCCCTATAAACCCTAAACCCCTAAACTCTCAAGCCTAAACCCTAAACTTCCCTAAAGCCTGAGGGTGTGAGGGTTTTGTGTTTCAGGCCTTTGGGTCAAGCTGAGGGTTGCCTAAGCTTTCACACACAGGGGGGAACTAAGTACCTGGCTAGGGGATACCTGCCCAAACCATAAAGGTAACTCCTGTCATGGAAATCCAATCTTCTACCGTTTGGGTACTTAGGACCCTTTGGGACAGTAGCATTTCCTAGGGGTTTCTGATTCCTAGGTCTACCTCTAGGGCTGTGGGTAATTTTCTCTGGTTACAGATCGGGTTTAGAATTATTTTGTGAGTTTCCCGTGGTTTAGGGCTAAAGGGTCTTATACGAGATTCCTACAAACCCTACATAGTTGTTCGGAAGCCCGAACCATCACCTGACAAACCAACCTCAGAAATACATGCCATCTCCCATGTTTGTTGAACTCCCATCAAGCCCTCTTAGACTCAGCATACCAAAGAACATCCATTGACTACTCCGGGTGTCCAAAACGCGAAATCCCCTGTTTGGGGCCCCTTGTTCGTGAGCCTTCCGGATGAAAGGAACATTGGCACCGGCAGCGCCCCCGCGCAGACTCGGAACAGCTCCTCGGCAAAGTTAAGAAACCCTACATGTTAGGGTTTAAGATTGTAAGGTTTACCCTAAACCCTAATTTAGAGAGCTACCGCAATCAAGGTTCATACGGGGTGACGCTCTCAAGGTCGCAGAATTCTCGGTTCTCGGAGTTTACGGCGGCCCACCCGACTTGAAGCGTTTGAAGCAGATAGACTCTGTGGAAGATGTGGTGGCTAGTAAAGCATGCCGGGTTCCCATATCCTCTACACTACAGGGTGACGTTGGACTTGATGACAAGTCCTAAAGACGTCATGCGCTGGAGTGTCAGGTTACCCTGAACCTTAAGGCTTAAGCCCGATAGGCCTAGACCCTAAACCCCGCACGGTTTTTGCAGTCAAGCCGCGCCGTCTGTCACCCGAAGTCTCTTGGTGTTGAAGTCACTCCGAATGCCAAACCGACACCCTTCTTCGTGGGGGCATTGTTGACATCTCCAAGCCTTGACAGCCAGGATATAGGGTTTTGGGGTTTTGGGGTTTAGGGTTAGGGTGGAAGTCTTGAAGCCTAAGCCCAAAATCCTTCTCCAAAGCAACAAATTCCAAGCGCCCTTTCTGGGTGCTTGCAGCTTGGAGACAGATCCTCGAAGAGATGCCTCCGCTTGCCCAGTCTGCCGGATCAAATTTGTGGCTGGCGTGGTTAGGGAAGTGTGGGCTGTGAAACGAAAGCACGTTCGATCGTATGTCCATGTTTATGTGTTTCTGTTTCCGTGGAGGACCTCCCCGCACGTCTTTTCACCCTGAAAAGGCTGCATGCTGAAAGAGCCGCAGCACGAAAGACTCCGAAGGCACAGACGGCGAAGGCTGGACCGGCATGCATGATATGTGTGTGTGCCTGTATTCTCGTATGCCGGTCTGCCTGCCGAGCTGTCTGTCTGCCCATCCGTCTGTAAGCCTGTAAATATACATGCATATATCCATGTTTATGCGTTTCTGTTTCCGTGGAGGAGCTCCTCGAAAAGTTTTTGAAGCTGAGGAAGGCGGCAAAGCCGAAGACCTCCAAGGCTGGACCGGCATGCATGCAAGTGCCACATGTTGCAAGCCCTGCCGTCCCACACCCTACTTTGCCCTACCCCTCAGTCGTTCTTAGCCGCGCAAGGCGCAAGGTTGCTTACGCAGGTGATGCAGACAAAGCACATGTCAGGAACCAGGCATGTTAGCATGTAAGATCTGCTTCTTGTGTTTATGGACACTTTGGGCGACTTTCAGCCACGGAGACTGCTACCTGGTGTGTTCGCCCCGACGAACAGAAGTTTGCTCTTCGCAACTTTCGCCACCGGTTCCCAGATCCCACGAGCACCAGGCCGAAAAGTGCGAGAAAAAACGCGACAAAAAGAATGCAAAAAAGGCACGGCTGCTGTGCTTTAGGTGGGTTGAGATTCAGGATTTCAATCGCTTGTAGCCCAAATCCCAGACAGGCGGCCTAAAGCCAAATCTCGTAGGGATCCTTGCTTCCAGCTATCTGAAAGACCACATCCATGATGTTGAATTTGGATGCGCCTTACAAGCGTAATTTGACCACTGTCGCAGTCGCCAGGGGAGGGACGACAGCATCGCCTGTCAACGATGCCATGTATAGTGGAATCCGTTCCAAAACCGCAACGGGATGCACCACACAGGTTCACTACTCGTCATATTGCGGATGTGGACGGAGCTCTGCGAAATTCTGACAGACACCCGAGAAGGTCTTAAAGCTGAAAAGACCAAATCTCTTCAACGCTAAGCACCATGCCTCTTCGGGTCTGGGCACACAAGAAGCTACTCTAGCATTCTAACAGCCGTAAACTCGAATACCCCAACTCCTGGCAAGGCCCATGGCGCAGCACAGCAGAAAGCCTCGCGATGAGACGGCGCCCGCTGGCAAGCGGTTTGCCACGAAGTGAAAGGGAATTCTAGTTTCTGATACTCGTAATCTGGCAATAGCCCAATTTTTATATTTATGTCAGATTTCTATCGAACTAGGTTATTTGAGTTTCAATATTAGTGGTATTTTGATATGGAAATAGAGTAAGGTAATAAACATTCCCAATAAATATATATTTTCTTGTTACGTCGATTCACGGTGAAATATATTTCTTAATTAAATAACGGGTGGGATGATATGAATAGTATGGCGGCCCGTATAAAAATTGGGGGAGTAAATAATACGTTTTTTTCTTTATTCAAGCCGAGACTAAAAAAATGACCGGCCTAAAAAATGTGTTTTTTTGGTGGGTTTTTTTTTGGTATGGATTATTGTCTGTTTATTGATGGTTAATTTTAAGCTACCCACGATTTAAAACCACCCACTTAGACCTGAGCTAGTTTTTAAACCCCTTAATTCTTTTTTAATTTAATTAAAGGTACTTAGATCTTGAATTAGTCTCTAAATTCTTCTGCTTTTTTAATTCTTTTTTAATTTGATTAAAGGTATTTAGATCTTGAGTTGACTCTCAAACTCCTCGGCTTTTTTCTTCTCTTCTAATTTAATTACAGATACCTAGATCTTGAACCAGTCCCTAAACCCTTGACTTCCCGTCTAATTTAATTAAAGATTTCTAGATCTTGAGTTAGCCCACTCAGAGGCGTCCCCGGTTCCACATTATTAAAGCTAAAAGTTTTAGTCGAGGAGGAGGGTCCTCTATTATTTGGGTCGCAATATTATTTTTGATATATATTTATGTCTATGATTTCGGTAAATAAATAATCGATTAAATTTAATATATTTAGGTATATTTCGTAAATGAATTTTACAATTTGTCTAAGGTTAAGTAATATATTTTTGGTTTCTGAAATTTTGTTTATTGGTATTTCTTTTTGAAAATTGCTTCGATATTTGTCCCGCGATATTAAAATTAAAGCAAGTTTTAGAAAACGGAGTATTTTTTTGCCGGTCTGAAATTTTGGTGATTTGGGAAAAAGAAATTACCGATAGTAAAATTTCCGACTTTTGTAGTTGGTGTTACGAGCTTGGCGGTGTCGTTCTTTTTGAATATAAGGCGATTTTTATCTCTTATATATCTCTTCTGAATTCAAAATTATAAGTGTGATTATTAAAATATTTTGAAATTATTTATATATATATATAT
>CAJNJA010029975.1:0-30911 GCA_905231915.1 Symbiodinium necroappetens
ACTACTACTACTACCACCACTAACTACTGATACTAACATGCTACTACTGCCACCATGTCCACGACGACGACTACTAGCACTACTCCTGTTATTACAACTGCCACGACTGCTACAGCTACTACAGCTACTCCTGTTGCTTCTGCTACTCAACACCGACGCCGCCACGTCCGCTGCCTATGGCATTAGCCTACTTGTAGAAACGATTACTAGTACGGGCTTTTTAGCAGATGTCTGGTTCAGTCATAATGCCCCGCAATAGATTTTCGCTGGAGGACGGCTTGATTCTCACCAGAGATCGCATTTAGGATTTTCGGGGTTTGGTAGACCGGGGTTCCGCTTCTGGTGCTGCGCATTCACAGGCTGGGCCTTGCAGCCAGGTTTGCGCTGAAGTTATCCCTGAAGCACGATACAGCCGCGACAAGTTATCTATATGACTAGTCAATTTGTCTCGGGTTCGACAACACGCGGATTCAAGACTCCCAGGCGTTCTCTGTGAAAATATCGGCAGCCAAACTAGTACAGGAGTCGAAATTATGTTTAATATGAAGTAATTAGTACTAGTTTTCCCTCATGGTTCCGAATACAATTCCAGTATCTGTAAGTGCGTAAATATACATATAAAGCACAAGACTGTCTCATATAATACAGTATAATCGAAGAAAATCTAGTAGAATATAAATGGCATGTTATGAAATGATATAACTTGATCCCGACTCTTCTCTTTCACACATATTGTTTGTTTGTGCCGGAAAAAGTCTGTTCTCATCGTTTGGGCCCTTGCTTATTGGAGCCAGTGTGTACGGTAGACGAAACCTTGAAGCGAACGTACCAGCAATGCCCAGCTCGAATGCCAAGAAACAGGAAGCGCGGAAGCAAAATATCCAGCGCGCTCTTCGCAACTTGAAAGGTTCTTGGTTGACATTTGGTGTACCACGTCGCAGATGGCAGATGACTCGTCCTTACCCAGTTTTGCTACACAGCTTACATGAAGTATTGAGAGGGCCGGGCAGTGTTCACAAACCGCAACTAAAATTCGACGGCATGTGACATCGAAATCCCGAGGCAGAGCGGATTCTCAGCACTTCCGCCCCTCAACTGTAGCATTACGGTTTTTTCTGAAGTTCGGACTCGCTCGCTGGCTCTCTCAATCCTTTACTCGGTCGCTCTGTACAGCACAGATAAAGCTACAGCTACGATAGTAAATTATAGTATGTTTTTCCATCAATGTATGTGTGCTTCCATCAATTGAATAAAAGCGCTCTTCTGTGCACGCCGTATGATATGTGTATACAAGGGCCCCATAGAGTTACACATATTTTACATGCCTGTGCAGATATGGCAGGGTGGCACCCATGAGATGTTGCAGTCAGAATTTTGCGCAAGGTTTGTTCTGTCCACACCCTTACCGCCGACAACCTTCAGTTGGAAGTGCCAGTCGATCCAAGTAGCAGTGGCAAGCAGCAGTAGTAGCTTCGGTGTCGCAGCAGCAGTGGCAAGACTGTCAGCGCAAACAGCAGCAGCAGCGATGATTAGGTTATAAACTGAGCATTTTAGTCATTCAGTAGCGGCAATAGTACTAACAGTAGTACGTAGTAATAGTACGAGGAGTAGGAGTCCTTGTCGTGGTCCTCGTCCTTGTCCTCTTGGTGGTCATGGTGGCGGCGTCGGCGGTGGCATGGTGTTTAATATTGTGGACATTGTGTGTGATCGATAGTGCTTGCTGTCCTGATAGTAGAACCGAATCGTGGCAGCAGGAGTAGGAGCAGGATCAGCTTTCGTCGTTGTTGTCGTCGTATTTCTCGCCATTCTTGCTGTCATTGTCGGCTTCATTGTCGCAACCATCGTTTCTGATGTTGTGACCGGAGAGCATCCTCGGCGTCGTTGTGCTTGCTGCGCTTTGTGCGTGTCACTGCATTGACATGTGCTCCCAAATGCCCACTGGCTTGAAGAGCTCCCCGGCGCGCAGAGTGCCTGCGCGAGGGCGAGGAGGCGCTCCGGTACTATCGCTTTTGCAGGGTCTCTGCAGCAGTTGCAGGCTTTGTTCATCTCTGTGGAATACACTGATGTTGCTGGTGCATGAGCCACGTTGATACCTGATCCCTTTGGTTCCAAGAGCACACTTCCGGAAGTGAGGTTTGAGAGTTCCGATCGAGGGCTCTAGGAGTCAGTCCTTCAGACAGTGCTAAGCTGCCAAGGCATTCGTAGATTGCTTGCCCCAGGCTTTAAAGGGGGAATCCAGGAGCAATGAGGGCAGGCATGGGCAAAACCATGTACGTTCGGGCCTTACTTGTACCATGTCTTGGGTACTGAAGGACATGCTGGCTAGGTGATCCTTAATCCCTGCGGTGTGCCACGAAAATAGGGGAATCGAGCGAGGTGACAACAAGTGCAGTCGAAACTCCGGGGGTCGTATGTGGTAGTATCTTATGAGGTTATGGTGTTTTTTAGTTTGTTCCCAGTTCCCAGTCTGGTGGATATGTTGCTGTAACAGCTCTATCACGATGCCACTTGACTTCAGTAGTAAGACGGGACCCGGTGTAAGTTGATCCGAGCCTCCGAAGACCCTGAAATAATCTGCACATGCACCTTCCGCGACAGGTATGATCCGGTTCATCCTCCTCCAAAACCGACAGGGCAACCTCGGCGCGACTTGCAGGGGGCAGGAGCTGATGGCCTTGCCTATGACGGGACTCATGACTCGGAGAGTGAGAATGGCATGCCTTGTTTCAGAGGTCTCAAAGTCATGATCGAGGGCTGAGAGATGCGCACAGAAAGTCGAGTTGGAGCTCCGGACCTCGGAAACTGCGGCATGTCCCGACAGATTCGAATGCCAAAACATGCCACTAGAGATGGAATGGCATTTCGACTAGCTGCATGGTTTTCCACCATAGAATCCAAGTCAAGGTACCTGCCTATGATTTAGCTTTGGCAGGATTTCAGAGTCGAAGATGTGCTAGTGCTGCTTGCCTCTACCACAGAAGCAGACGGTGTGGCACCGCTGACTGGCTAGTATGCGCCAGTATTGGCACACTGACAAGTGCCACTAGCATAGCATCATCATCTTGTTATTCGGTGTAGGACGGTTTAACCATGTAAATTTGTTGTTGCGGGTTTCATGCGCAACCTGCAGCTATTAAAACTACGGTCATTGAGGTTGAGGTTGAGTTACAGACCCGACCTAGCAGAAGGAAGACCGCAGAAAGGGCTCAGGGCCATGATTTTGAACAGCCTCCATGTGCCACGTGCCGGAAATTTCAGCAAGTTTGGTGTAAGTGTGGTGGTGATAGTCATACCGAGTCTACCACCGTGCCCCAAAGCCTCCGCTGCCAGGCAAGACCCGACTCTCGAAATGGTGCCTCGGCTTGTTTGGGGTTCGGTTTGCTGGCGGGAGACGGTTTCCTTGCAGTCATAAATCGGCTCTGAGACGAAGATGTTCAACAAACAGGATATTCCTAGACCTTGCGACCCTGCGAAACTCAGAGCCTGAAGAATTAAGCCCCACTGTCGGGGTGTGATCATCGAGACCCAAGCACCGGAGTTGAAAATTGAACCGATCCTAGAGCCGCCGAGCCCTCCCAAATCGCTTATCTAAGATCCAGAGCAGCCCTTAGCTTGTCTTCAAGTCCAGCAGTAATTGATTGTTGTAGCAGTTGGCACAGTTTGTGACGGCTACCAGCGGTGGTCGTAGTTACCCAACGGGGCTTCCAACTTCGTGTTTTGAGTCGGTCGCCAGACGAACTTGCACCCCACCTGCAGAAGTGCTGCTTTCCGTCTGGACTTCTGGTTCAAGCAGTGACCAGCTGACTAGTTAGAACCAGATGTATGCATTTGTAGGTTTCCAGTCTTCTTTGCAAGCAAACCTCGGTTGTCCCATTCCGAGCCGGTGCTGTCCGCCAGTCGAGTCAATGAGGAGTGGCAGAAGTGGAGAGCTGGGTGTGCTGCAGGGGTCGAGCAAGAAGGCTTTTTAGCCCCTATCTAAAATAGTATATTCCCCAAGCCCTATTCTAAGGAGCCGCTATATCAGCCGTAATGGCGTCCTAGGTAGGCGAGCTTAAATTGGCTCTAGCTCGAAGTTCAAAACCACACTGTGCTAATTCACAGGTACGGCTTAGGGGCTGCATGTTGTTGTGCTATGTGCGTAACATCGTCCCGCCCCTATACAGTTCTTTCAGCTTGCAAGGAGTTGGGCGAATTTATGATTACTGCAAGTTTGCTGTTAAGCTTTGAGTCTCGGCTGAAGACATGGGCAATTGCGCTGCCGACGTGGTTTCCGGCAACGAGTGCTGCTGCACCTTGGAGCCGAATCATGAATGAGTTGTGGTCCAAGGAACACCAACAGGGCCTCTAGGGATTCTGAATTACTGTCGAAAGCTGATTAGTGTGGGCCAAGCTTGCTCGATAACGTGCTGTCCACCCAGGGCGGCCTCCCGAAAATAGTCTGGGTAATAGGTTCGTATTCGTGCTTTATCTGGGAGAAAACATCTGTAATTTCGGGAGCTTTGTTTCCCAAAAAATCACGCCCAGTGCCAATTCTCGTAACCCGATGCGGTTAGAGAGACTTCATGTGATGGGCCGCCCAACCCGCAGACTAATCACTCTTTGACATTATACGCCTTAGTCTTAAGATCTCTTGTTGCATCGGTTCGTTGGTAAGCATGTACATGAGGTTGCTCTTGCGGGTGTTCCTACGGCCAGTTGCCAGCAGAGGTTATGTCTCTTGAGGTGGGTGACTCTCTTCGTGAACTCGAATTTATTCATGTCTCTAGTTTCTATCATTTCTATCCGGGCCATATAATTCTAAAATTCTAAACCCCTGGCAAGCATGCGTGATTGATATCATTGTGTTGTATTTTATTAGTACACTATTGGGACCATTCTTTATGATTGCCCTAAAGGCCTTAACGGCTGCATTCTTTGCACTGATATTTCTGCGTGTTTCGCGTGATTCAGACGGTGTATACCCGTCTTGGATTCGGAATACAACGGAAAGCTCCGGGCTTAGGGCTCAACTCTGTGATTCTGCGCCGGATTTTGCCGGTCTTTCGGACTTCGATGGTTCACTACCTCTTTTAGGCAGGTTTCTCGTAGGGCCTTGCGGTACACATATTTTCAGAAACCCCGACTCGGCCCGGGCCTCACCGGAAATGTTGTTATTCCTGTATGCATGTGAGGGTGCTGATGTGCCGGCTGTTGCACATGAGCGAGAAGGCCGCTCCCGGTGCGTCCTTGCATGGCAGTTCCCATGGTGAGAGCTTAGATACACATAATATGTATTCGTATGTCTCTATACATATACAGACATACATACATACATATACACACACACACGCGTCATGCACATTGAAGCAACCCTCAGCCATATCGAGGACATGAGGACAAGTCGGCTGTGAGAAGTCAATCTAATCTTTCGTATGTGAGGTGAGGACCGACACCTGCGGCATCTGGAGCCTGAAGAACTTCCTTTTCCGATACCCTTCGGCACCACTTGCAGCAACTCTGGGGTATTCAAATTAGGAGTTCCGATGTAAAGTTTACATCCCCAAGAAGAGGTAAGCCGAGCATTCGAGTTTCAGCAGTTTGACGTGCACGGTTTTGAGTGCCTCGTCGTGGGCACTCAGTCTTAGTCTTTGGTCCACCGGCTAGCGACGGTTTCAGCAACAGAACCGGAGGATTGATGCTTAGAACAGGCCGAGCATATTACATGAATGATGTTTTGTGAATGGTGGCATCTCGTGGCCTTATCCGCCCTATGTTATTCTGTGGTTGAGTTGCTGTTACAGGAAAGCGGCTGCACTATATAGAATGTGTTGTGAGGCTGCGATAATACATCGCGCTCATGTCTCATACTGGTGTGTTTCGCAGTGACTCTCATCTAAAGCCGCTTTTTTGCATTTTAATTAGTCCGGTCTTACTTGGAGGCCAAGGTTGCTGTTGTCTGGTGCACCTTATCACTGTGTGCATACCTGTCAAAGCGCGAAAGCTGTGGAAGTCCAACACGAGTTGGACGCATGATGATTCGATCAGATGCTTTCGGTCCTGGCAGCGACTTCTCGGAGATCAGCACCGCAATTCAGGAATGAACCGGTCAGACTAATGAGCTATTTGTGGACTTTTTCATGAAAATAAGCTCGTCGAGGTATCGACACGGACGAGCACAGCCCCGTCTATGCCAAGAGCCACTCGGAGGGAATGTGCCTAGACTGGTGTCGAGTAGTAGCACCCTACCGGGACCTTCTTCGCTGCCAACCCTGACAGAACTTTCCAAGTTCTCCAGAGCACAACATGTGAGCTGCCTTACTAGGCAGCATCTAGGGAGCTGTGAGGAAGAAGACGCCTGCTGTCATGAAAGCAAGTGTGGGCAGCAGTTGTTTCTCGCAGGAGCTCTCACAGCTTATGGCGACTCTGATGAAAGCGACGTCTCCGAGTACTTGCAGCTGCTGTGGCTCGTCGTAGAGGTTTTGTTTAATCTCTATAGGGTTTAGGGGTTTAGGGTTTAGGGGTTTAGGGTTTAGGGGTTTAGGGGTTTAGGGTTTATGGTTTAGAGTTTAGGGTTTGGGGTTTAGTACATGGACGATTGCAACAGACAGTGTGTTTGCTGTGCCAGCACACGTGGCTGTTCTACACATGGGGAGAGGCTCCTGTGAAACTCAAGTGTGAAACGCCCGGAAGCAGAGGTACAGTCACGCATTGGAGACAGTTTGCGAAAATCATTTAGAGATGGTGACAGCAGAAACAGTAAGTATTCCTTAGTCAGTAGTCATATATGCCATAGTCAGGCAATAAGACAGCGAGGCATAGTTCTAACTATAGCCCCTAAACCTTGCCCGAGTTGCGAGAGTCCAAACCCAAAATTGGCAAGGCTATGAGCATGATGGATGCGCCTGGTCAATAGCAACAGACCCGTTACAGTAAGCGATACCAGTAACAGCGGTCTGGGATTTAGGGCACGACAATGTATGTTGAGACGACTGATGACTCGGAATCACGCGTTCGGGGCTACAACATCTACAGTTGGAGTATGGTGGCCTCAGTGTTGGCTTTACGTTGGGAGAGTGTGATGTTGACAAGGCCAGGCTGCTCGACAACGAGGCTTGCTGCAATAAGGGCAGGATCATGGTCGAACTTAGCAAGCATCACCGCACCGCGTAAGCAAGCAAACTCAAAGCCTCGGGAGCCCAAGGCACCCCTGTTCTATCAACCCCAAACAAAGCTTCTGTCGGTCGATCTATCTATCCATCTATCAATCTATCTGTCTGTCTGTCTATCTGTTTATCTATTTGTCGATCTATCTATCTGTCTATCGGTCTATGTATCTGCCTGTCGGTGTCTGTCTGTCTGTCTGTCTATCTATCTATCTATCTATCTAGCTACCTATCTGTTATATATATGTATGTATATATATATATATATATCTGTGTGTGTGTGGGTGTGTGTGTATGTATATATACATATATACATCCATCCATACATACATCTAACTATCCCTGGCAAATACTCATGAAAAGCCGACAGACCTTTACGAACCCTAAGAGCTGCCCAGCTCCAGCCCAGGTGTGATCTTGAGGGGCTCTGGTATGACCAAAAGAACAACAACCTGATGTGCCAGGTTCGGGTCCGCCGGCTGAAGCATAGTAACTACTGTGTTATACTATATCCTATCATATCGTATCATATTGTAGCATTGTATCATATGATATTTGTGCTAGCAGCTCGGCTACATTTCTCTGCCGCGCCTACGAGCTCCGTGTGGCCATATCGTGCAGCTTTCGAAGCTTACTGCAGTAAGCATTGTGCTAAGCTCGCGCAACATGAGCATGCATAAAGAGTGCAGTGTTGATTACGGGGTCAGAGTTAAGGTGCATGAACCAGGGGCAGATATACAACCATTGTGCGTGCGAACGCATTACTCTGCAGTTTACTGTGTCAACCTTGAGATCGTACTGGGGTCGATCCAAGATGACCCTTTCAACGCACGGCTCCCGGTTTGAACCGCAGGGTTGAGCTGTTGGGTTCACGGGTGTACAGGGTTGAACTAATGTTCTCAGAATGCGACCAATAGCAAAAAGGGCTCTCAGAGTCAATGCTTCAAACCCGGTTGCCCGACTGAGCGACTGAGGAGGGAGTCTTGATCTGGATGTGGCGCTTCGTCTGATTTATTGTGCCTTTCCGTAGGGCTGTTGTGCTCGGGTGTGTTCTCAAAACTCATTGTTGCAATTGCCGGTGCCTGGCAGATGAGTACACTCCACAGCAACCCTTGCCAATTCTGTAGAGCAAGGTCCGGCAAAGCGACCTTGCACGTAGCCTTTGAGACCAGCAGTTGTCATTGAGTGGCTGTTCGGAAGCTAGGCTGGGAGCTTTGAGAATCTTTGCATATCTGCCTGGATCCACAAATCTCCAAGGCAGAAGAACTCGCGGAGGCTCCGCAAAGTGTCTTATGTAATGTACACCCGTCTGACTCGGCCAGGAAAAGTATCACCACTTCTGCTGCAGCCGCCCCCAGCAACACCAGCACCAGCGTCTACCTACAATCAGAATCAGGGAATGAATTTCGACATAGTTTCTCTGCGCACACTTGCAGCCAACTGTGAAACCCAGGCCTTGCCAAATTGCTGGAGAAGTGCGGGCAATGCCTCCCAACACCATCCAGCCGCCGGAAGCAAGAGGGGACTGGCTGGTGTTTGGGGCTTACTGTATGGTCGTGTGCTGAGGCTACTTCGGGGTTCATTATCCGGGTGCATACTGCTGCTACTACTACAAGGAAGTCGTAGCAGTTGTCGAGGAGCCTGAGCAGAGCAACTACTAGAACAGGCGTTCTCATCCCCATGATGACGGTGCTTACGCGAGATGGCAATGGTATGATTCTGCTTCTAGATCCTGACACCTCAAGCATGGAACTCTAATCCTGTGCGGTTCTCAGGACTTTGAGGGCTCACTTGTTGAGAGTCAGCATCATGATCTGAGCTCTTTAGAGTAACTGTTGAGCAAAAACAGCAGGCTTGAGCTGGATGGTCACATCCACATTGGAGTCTTCACGGCTGATGCGCAAGCCAGCATCGTCTGGAATGATGGGGACATCTGGCTAAAGAAGTGATGGCTGGGTCGCATTAAACAGCGTATATAACGTGATTGAGATCCGGGTGTTGGCCATACCAACTGCAATATTCGTGCCAACGATAGGATTTGTTGTGACCTGGTTGTTGTTTTGAGGCATCGCTTCTGTGATTTAGTTGTCTTGCAAAGCAAGATCAGAGTAGCACCTAGACGCCGGTTGCCGTTCGTTTGTCATGCACGTGTCCGTGCCCCGCGCTGCAAAGTTTTCAGCCAAAAAGAGTTGGGCCAAAGCAAGCTGATTCTTGGATGAAGTCAATCAAGCGCCGCAAGTATCCGCTAATACTTTGTTGCCCCTTGCAGAACCCGGTGTTAGGAAGACTTATCAGTGTTGCGCCATGTATGGCATTAGCACTATGTGACGTTATGGGGTGCATTCCACTAATTCTGCGAAGCTGTTGCTTGCCACCATGTACCACATGGCAAGAACGACTACTCCTGCTACCACCACGACGATGGCTGCTACTGCTACTGCTGCTGCTACCTCTGCCACTGCCGCTGTACGACGACTTCTACGATTGCTACGGCAACGGCTATTTCTACGGCTGCTTCTACTATCACTACTACGGCGACGAAGACGACGACTACTACTCCTACCCGTCTGCTGCTGCTACTGCCACTGCTACTCGCACTGCCACAACAACTACTACTACCACCACTACTACTGCTACTGCTGCTACTACTGCTACTACTGCGACTACTGCTACTACTACTACTACTACTACTACTACAGCCACAACAACTACATCCACTACTACTGCTACTACTACTTCTTCTATTCCTACTTCCTACTTCTTACTGCTACATCATCTACTACTACTACTACTACTACTAACCACCTGGCGTCTCAATCCACCACCATCGATCATCATCATCATCCATCACCAAACATCAAACATCATCGTTCGTCACCAAACAACAAACATCCATCATCATCTATCATCATCCCCGACATCACGAAAGTACTACTACTACTACTACTACCACCACTACTTCTTCTATTCCTACTTCCTCTTTCCTACTTCTTACTGCTACATCTTCTACTGCAACTACTACTACTACTACTACTACTACTACCACTACTACCACGACGATTACGACGACGACGACTACTACCACGACTACTACGACTGCGACGACTACTACTACGACTACTACGACTGCGACGACGACGACTACTACTGCTGCTAGTGCTGCTACTACTACTACTACTACTACTCCTCTTTTTCTTTCCACTACCGCATAGTATTAGTATTGTTACCAGTACTAGTACTACTACTAGTGCCAGTACTAGTGCGAGTAGTAGTACTAGCACTGGTACTAGGACTAGTACTACTGTGCTAGCACTAGTACGAGTATCAATACTGTCACTATTTATCGCTACTACTACTACTACTACTACTATTACTACTACTATCACTACTATCACTACTACTACTACTACTACTACTACTGCTACTACTACTACTACTACTACCACTACTACCACTACTAGTAGTAGTAGTAGTACTACTACTACTACCACCACTACTTCTCTATTCCTACTTCCTACTTCCTACTTCTTACTGCTACTACGACTACTACTACTACTACTACTACTACGACTACTACTACTACTACTACCACCACTACTACCACCACTACTACTACCACTACTACTACTACGATTACTACTACCACTACTACTACCACTACTACTACTACTACTACTACTACTACTACTACCACTACTACTACTACTACTACTACTACTACTTCGACTACGACTACGACTACGACTACTACTACTCCTCCTCCTCCTGCTGCTGCTGCTGCTGCTGCTGCTGAGCGGTGTTCACATCTCCCCGTGGTGGCGATGCACATCGAAGTGGGTTCACGCCTTTTGGGGACAGACCTGGTGCTGAGCCAAGCAAGCGTCTCTCTTCTGATCCGCTCTTCTCAGGCTCGCCCTGGTGAACTTCCTTTCGTCTTTTGCAGCTGCGAGGAAGTTTGCGATGAAGGCGGGTGCGGTGCAATACCACTGCCGCGCAAATGCTCGCAGTAGCGACAAGTAACATTATATAAAGCTGATCCTGACAGTGCTACCAAAGTCGCGATGGCGGAATTGGTTTTGCAATTTTGCACAGATGCACTTTTTTGCTGTACAGAACTGCGAGAATGTGTGGTTGACCGTGCAGAGCTGACGTAGCAGACTGCACAACCAGGCAGGTTACCAAGTGGTGGCCGTCAATGAGCTCCTCGCGCTCGGCGCAGCGAAGCTTGGAATTGTTTGAGGCTCCCTGAACTCTGGAGGGGTCTTTCTCGTGTTCCTGTGCTGGCCTGAACGGGCCGAACGGGATGGCAACGCTCAGGAATGTGGGTGGTGCCATGTGCGGTGCGGTCCCAACTCAAATCGGCCTCAGCCGGATGGGAGTCTGGCCAGACCTTAGAGCAAGGGCACCAGGATCCACGCGAGGTTATCTTGTAGAGGTGCCAGGCGCTAGTTGCGGCGGTACTTCTGAATACCAGACCGTGTGCATCCCGAAGCAGCGAAGAACTCTTCCAACTTCGAATGTGCCCATGCAAGGAATTGCCAGTGCCATTGGGGTGAGGAGCCAGCTAGGCCTCTTCCTGCACAAACACATCCACGCACATCGACGGCATGTTGTGATTGTCTTTACATGAACCCCTGAATCCCTACCACCCCTCATATCCCCGAAGCATGCAGGGCCACGGAACCGCCCAAGCATTCTTGCGTCCTGGGCATTCCTGTCAGGACGGTAGCTTCGGGTCTACCTACAGATTCACATCGTGGCATTACCTGACCCTGCGCAGGTGCGAACATATTTGTGGCCTGCGTGATTGCGGTGATCCTTCTACTGCTGAGTCCATACATCTACTATGTGCCAAGGCCAGTGCAAAGAGAAACCCTCTCCGCTCTGCCAAGTAGTTCTTGTATGTGATCATACCACATGTCCAGGTGTGCGCTGAACATCATTATCATCTTGGGGGCGTCCTCGCTCACAGTTGCCTGACTTGTCAGAAGTCGTTCGCGAGAAGCCCCGACTTGCGATTAGAAATGCTACCAAGTGTTTGGCCTCCTGATGTTTAGTTGCGACATTGGCATGGTAACAGAAGCCGGGAATGACCAATAATCATAACGAGGACGTAAGCTCTGCATGGCTGCAAGCACAATCCCTCTCCGCCGCAGCACGGGCGTTTCTTACGGCAAGGAGTTCAATCATGCCGCATGGCTGTGGTCTTTGCGGTCAACACGCACGCGCCAGCGAACATATGTCGTGGACTATGCTGTCACTCGGCTTGCACGACGCCCCGCTCAACACGCTAGAAAAGCGGCACTAAGTCTTCTACCATGGGATCAGGTTTGGTGGGTGGCCTTTCTCTTCACGCTCTACCTCGGAGCCTTAAAAGGCCGGATCAAAAAGTAGAAGTTCTTCGCAGGCTGCGGTGCTCTCAAGTGCCATTGAAGTTTCGTTGCGAGGTATCCTCGGTGCCGTGGTCGTGTCTTTGGTGTTGATTGTGTACCAAGTGGCTGACCCACCCATCACAACTTTGGGCTACTGCGAAGAGCGTGGGCGGTGGTTGAATGTCAAGGACGGTATCTTCCGCCAACATGTCGATGTAAGTTCCGGCTCATGTCGTCCATCCGTGCTTCTTTTGTCCACAGAACGTCCCCGAACAGTAAGACACACAAGGACATTCAGCTGTGCGTGTTTAGCTTATGTTTGTGATATCTACCCGGAATCTACCCAATTGGCTTCATGCTGTGCGATGCAAGGAGTTCGCATTCGTGAGCCTCTCGTTTCGAAGCCATGGGAGTGAAATAGGGCGCAGGCTGAAGATTGGTGTAGCAGTCCGCATGCCATGATCCTCGCTTGCTCTTGTATCTCGTCGGGTGTGTCCGGGAGCCGTCAGGAGAGGAAAGACACTACACAACGGCTGGGGATTCTTTCATTCCGTCCGGAGGGCCCGCTTTTCTATGCCAACGTGGAACGCATGGAGGACCTCGTTTCTGGCATCTGGGAGAGCAGGAGAGCACAGCTTGCTGGGGTACTTCCTTCGAGGAGTGGCTCGACGAAATGGAGATTTCCGCCAGTGCTGTGACTCGGCGGGAGGAATGCTGAGCATTCATTGCACACTGAATCCACTTAGGAGGGAAAGCCGCTGAAATCCATCATCCTTTCGGCGGCATCCCTGCCTTTCATGGACACTTCTGCAGTTGAAGCCCTAGGGATGATGTTCCCCAGCTTGCAGCTTGCAGTACTTCCGTTTCTTCAAAGTACGCACGCTGTGGCAACTGGCAGCAAAGGCTTGAGGCATATCGCAAGCGGAAGATAGCGTTCTTGATCGCTCATGCCTCTGGCCAGCCGATTCCTTATGTTGCTCTGCCGCGATGCGGCTAGAGGAACGGTTGTGCTGCCGGATGGGCAGGCCCAGGGCTGCTTTGAAAGCACGCTGCGCAAGCCGATGCTTCTTCTAAGGCCACGGCAGATACTGCTGCATGTTCTAGGCAGGGCGCGAGCACCATGCATTGTGTGTGTGTGCATGTCAGTCAGTCTGTTTGTTTGTCTGTCTATCTGTCTGTCTGTGCATGTGCACATATACATATCATATCTATGTTTAGTCGGTCGACTAGGTCTATTGGGGGGCAGAGATCTCCTAGGATGTCTGTCTCTTGCGATGTAGTACTGGGGGGCGGTCTTCAGGCGATTACATGCCGGAGGGTTGCCTCACTACTCCTTGGACGGTGGAGGACGAGTGCCAGACCTGCCATGGCCGCCTAGCACGGGTCCTGCGTTGAGCTGCTTCGCAGGAATGCGTGCAGTTTCTCTTGCGGCAGAACCAGGAGAACCTTCAGGCCGAAGATCGTCAAATGGCACAGCCATCTTCTTCTTTCGCTTCAGCTTAACTTGTGTGTCTGCGTGACTGCAAACTTGGCTCACAGGTGCCCGATGAGTCGTCTGGTTCCTCACCGGCGCTGTCTGCCATGCTCTCTCCACAGGCCATCCGGGCACGCAAAAGAAATCATAAGTTGTGTGAACTCGGCAGCGGCAGGTCCGAAGTATTCCTCGTGTGACATCCATCCCACAACAACTCGCAGTGGACGAGGAGGAGAGTTGCGTGCAAGTACAACACCTGTTTGGCCGCCAAGAGCGTGTCTGTCCACTCCAGGAACTTGATGAACATGAAGATGGACCTATGGCTGAAATTAGCAGCTTGCGGCTTTCCAGACTTCAGGTCATCTACAGCTGGGGTGGGCAGGCAAAGAAGCTAAACCCCTACCTGGTTGCACGACGGCGTTGTCACAACAGGTAGTTGGCGGCCGAGGGTCACATACTGATTTCCCTCCCGCGTCAGTCAAACGCATCTTCTGACAAGCTGGGCATAAGGCAAGCGCTTGCAAGTTCGGCCGCTTCGTGCCTCCGCGGACTTTGCCTCCAGCATCTCGCCTTTGTGCGCAATCTTCTCACCAAATCTAAGCAGCATCTACTGGCAACGAGGTTCGAACCTCCTGTCCTTGCCGGTGAAGTGAATCGGCAGCGCGCTGTGTTCACGAAGATAATAATACTCGGTGTGAGTTTCGACGTTTGTGTGGAGCTCGGACTGTTCACGAACAAGTCCAGAGTCCTTACCTCGTGGTGCCAAAGGGGTGCCATGCATTGCTTACTTGCGCTGGAAAGCAAACGTGCAGACCTACTTGCATGTCCTTGGCTCGTGGACGTTGCCAAATGCAGTGTGAACGCAGCTCTCCTTTCTGATTCTGCCGCAATTATTTCAAACGTTGGCGCCAAGAATTTCTAGCCTGCCCTCGGTGAAACGGGGCGCAGAGGCCGGCGGGACGTCAGTCTGCGCAGAGCTTTTGATGAGCAAGCCGGCAGTGTGCAGGTCGGGCGGCAACATGCCGCGGGTAGGCCATGGGCCTGCAACAGAGGACGGCACACAGTCGACAGAAAGATCTTCAGATGGGAAAGACTTTCAGATGGCTCTCTAAGCGCCCTCTCCAGGAGAGGCGCCTCAACAGCGGGCTCCAGACGTTGCCTTCAGGCCCGACTCCGTCGCCCTCTATATCTATATCTATATCTATATCTATATCTATATCTATATCTATATCTATATCTATATCTATATCTATATCTATATCTATATATATATACACATATACATATACGTATACATATACATATACATATACGTATATATATATATACAGAGAGAGAGAGAGAGAGAGAGAACAACATGTGATCTGACAGTTCGTTGGCAAGCAGTTTATCGGGACCACAGGGCCGTTCTGGAGTAGCCGAAGCGTAGTGCAGTCTGAGCTGGGGGGACCAGGGCAACACTAGTTCAAGGGGCACTTCGGATGTTGAGAATAGGGAGTCCAGTCTTTCCAGCCTGTACATGTTGCGTGGTCTGCCAGGGGCTCGGTTTTGTGTACTGCAGTTTCTGGGCATGTTGTGAACGTTGTATTGCTGCTGAACAAGGGAGACCACGGAGCAGTAGACCCTAAACGACGAAGCCCGGGCGTTCCACTAGGTTCAGGGTTAGGGGTTCGTTCCCTTGGGCCTCATCGCATAATGGTAGTACTGACCAACGAACAAGCAGGGCACATTCGTGCGCGAGGGGGGGTTCTGCGCGCCTTCGTTCTGGCTGTGTGGAAGAAGAGAGAGGTGCTGTACCACACCGCTCCCGAACACCCGGCAACGGACCTGCCGAGTTCGTGATTTTGGCACGGACACCAAGAAGGAGAAGTGCACCTACGATGGAGGACCCCGCCAGGGAGGGGGATCCACCAACAAAGGTGGAGAGAACAAAAAAGACTAAGGAACAACAGCCTCTGATGATAGGGGGCATACGCCGCTGCCTAAGGCGCGTGACCGGAGAACCCAGAGGCCAAGGAGGCAAGCACTACGGGCACGACAGGTTGGAGAGGGCCATCCACGACCGCGCAGTGGCACAAAGACGAGCGGTGGACGCCTATGACCAGAACCACCACTGCGGGGCAACGGAAGCACCGGCTTTGGCGAGCATACCACCCGATGCCTCAATTACGACACTGGGTTCCAGGGACTACCAGACCAGCCGAGCCCAGCGAACCACCTCGGCAACACACTGAGGGCAGAAAGGGGGGAGGCAGCTACGCGAGGGACTCGCGCAGAAGATCATAAAGACAGCGATCCAGATGGACAGGACCAACTAAGGCGGCACCACCTTTGCAAGCAAGCATTACAAATACTTCAGTGAACCAAAAGCCTTGAGCTAAGCTCTACCCGTGTACAACTCGCTCCAACTGTTACAACGTGAGACACCCGCTTGAAAAGCTAGGGAGCCATGTGGAATTCGCTTTCAGGGGGCACTTGATACTTGCACTCCGTGAACCAAACAAGAGGTGTGCCTGACCCAACATAAGAGTGGAGGGCCACAGCCCTGGCGAAAGAAGCGTTTTGTGTTTGTTTGCACTTGTCTACCTTTAGGTCAATGGACACTCGAGCTGCACACGCCTTTTGCAACGAACCTTCCAAAAAGGAAGATATGCCGTACTGGCATTACTCCTAAGGGTTACCCCACAACTTGGGGGACACCTGCTTGATTCTGATGATCCATAACCGGGAACGCTAACTTGAAAACTACCTTACTTTCCTTCTGGACCTGTTCGGAACATCAAATACCCTTCTTCTGACAGGGGGAACGGCAACATGCTGAGAACCCCAACAGACCAAGGACTCAGCTGCGCGCATGCGCGTGGGGGGGGAGGGCCTACGGGTGCTTTCCCTCGAAGCTGGTAGCAAGCAAGCAAGAGCGAGAGAGAGAGAGAGAGAGAGTCACGGTTTAGTAGGGGTGTTTTGCGGGCGGGTTACAGTACAGGCACACTCAGTGGAATGTACAGCGATCCACCCTCGAAAGGGGCCGATCAAACGCACAGACGCATGTCGCGTGGGGTAGGCCTCCGGGCCAAGAGGTTGCTTGCAGCCCCGACACCCCTAGCAAGCTCGCAAGCAAGCGCTGAGAGCCAGGGGGTTCTTCCCCAGACCCCAAGCAAGCAAGACAGAGAAAGAGAGAGAGAGGGAGAGCGACCCCAACACAGGGCCACGAGAACAGACCGTCGCGAACCGTTGTGGGGTTGGCCTTCGGGCCGGGGGTCGTCGACCCCCAACCCCCAGCAAGCAAGCAAGCAAGAGAGCGAGACACAGCCCCAGCTCAAACGAAATGGAAGTCGGCGCACCTCCATGAACGGGGGATGTGAACTGTGAGACACCTAGGAACTGCAGAGACAAGCACAGCGGGGGAGTCTTGTGTTCCTGCTAGCAACTATTAGCACCGGGTCGGCACCTTGGCTCAGCAGTCTTCCACTACAGTTTGATGATCTCGATGCCTGCAGACTTGCCTTGCGACTGGCGCAGTGTAGGCGAAGCGCTGAGGGCGGCGTGGGTGGCGGGGTCGGTGGGGGGGTGGCGGTGTAGCCAACTTTGGGGGGCCAGGTGGGGACAATGGCAGAGGAGTGAAGGCGGTGAGCGGTGGGGGCAGTGAGGGTGATGGTGGCTGGGCGAAGCGCTGAGGGCGGTGGGGGTGGACGAAGCGCTGAGGGCGGTGAGAGCGGTGAGGGCGGTGGGAGCGGAGGGGGGTTGGGCACACATTGGAAGCCTCATGTTGACACCGGAGTCGTACGTTTGCTGTGTTATGTGATGCCTAGTATGTTGGTGTTGCACTTATCGTCACAGTACCTAGCATGTTGACTTTTCAGTTGATTCAAGCAATAGGCTCAGAGTAGCACTACGCCCTGAACCAACTCCGAGCCCTGGGGGGACATCTGATAGTGTCTTAAGTGTCTTACGGTCCATGTTCAGAGCAATGGGCTTGTCAGACAGCAGCGGGGAACAGTTTCGAACGCACTTTGTTTGGAGGCCCCCCTAAGCTTCCGCTGTTGTACCGTTATGGAAGTCTCGCCAACCTGCTACAGAGCTACGGCTTAATGAATAGGGGGGGGCCCGCGCATGATCTTAGAATCCTTTCAAATCATAGAATCAGGATCTTGTGCCCTTTGTTGTTGCTGTTGAATGCTATGCTCTCTGCATGGGCGTCATGCTCTGAGCTCAAGTCTTCAAGTACCACGAGATAGAAAACCTACAGGCGCCTGTTCTCGGAGAGTGAATCCAGGCCCTCAGAAACAAGACCAACCCTTGCCTCATTCAAGAGCAAGGCATAGAGCACAGGAGCCGAGAAGATCGAACAAGGCAACACCACAGGCACATCAGATTTGGTTGATCCCATGAACGGATCAAGCCTTGCGTATTGTCAAGCGGGACCTCAACTCAGCTGGGTGCGGCACGCATTTCGATCCGCTCAGCTCCGATTTCTTTCGATTTTCCTTCTGAGCGGGAGGACGTACTTGTGCCCGGTAGTAGCATAGTGGCTGCTGTGCAGTAAAAACACTACCCGCCTGGCAGTTTTGGTCATGCCCTTTCTCCGACTCACTTTTACAAGAAGCAGTGGGAAATTGAGCAATCAATTCCTTCCATCTTCCTGTTGTTCGGAGTGCTCGTGGACGAGCGATGGCGGGGTGTGCGCCAGGCTTGGCCAGGTTCTAAATTGGGTTGGCACGATAAGGGCCTTGTGCAGCCGCTCTTCTTCTGTCCTTTGTCTTGCAGCCTGCAACGAGGTAGCGGTTGGATTTCCGAGCAACTCTGTCCACCCTTTCACCAGGCATCAATGCCTTTCCCGTTGCAAGACACAGCCCTTTCCATCGCTACTTGGTGAATGGTTACTACTGGAATTTTCGCTGTGCAGAGGCAGACCATGACTTGTTGCGATTCCCAGTGCCAGAGCGCGATAGTCGAACCTAGCAGCTGGTAGGTAGAATGCGACTTCGAGTCGGGTCACATGCATCGGCTTCTTCCGCTTTGCCAAGGAAGTATAAATCAAAAGATGCCGGAGCTATGGTCCGACTTCTCGGAAAGGGGATTGCCGCATGAGCCTTGGCTTCGTGAGTCAGTGTGAGGCCATTAGTGGCCGGTCGGGGATAAGTTCATTTATAGAGTCACACTGGCGGAAGCGGCCCTTGCGGCATCTTGCGGAGTGGGGCCATTGTGCGCTCTTGGCTATAAACTTCATTCGGCGGAGCGGCCGTGTTCAGGGCCGCGCTGGAACCCACGAGCGGATTGACAACTACCATGGAGACCCGGCTCCTTGGCGGAACGGCTTAGAGTCGAACCGAGCTTTCTAGGATGCCTCGCCTGTCGATGTTGTTGCACTCTCAAGTCGGAGGAGTTGTCAAATCGTGAAGCTCCAGTTTCGGCACGACCCGGGCAAGTGGTGTGCCTCGGCATTTCAGTCTCAGCTACGAGGAATCTCCGAGATAGGGCAAATTGTACAAAGTGTTCTTCAAATTCGAAGATCAGACGCAGTGGAGAAGCCTTCCAGCCTCCCTCGCAGGTTCGTCGGGCTGGCAGAATTCGACATGGATGGCAGGGCATTCACTGGCGGGGAGATGGACCGCATGATGATGAGCCTTTGGTGCAGAGCCATACTGTAGCTGATGGGACGGGCAATCCGGATTGCTCGGAAGCTGAGGATCGCTGCTTCACAAAAGTACCCTTGTTCACGCCCAGCGACTTTTGACGAGTACGCTGCATCTTGGCCACTCTCTTGTGGAGGACTGTGGAGCGTACAAAATGAAATCTTAGCTCAGGAGAAGTCTATTCTCGGCCTTCCCCAGCGAAATACCAGCGGCCGCGATGTGGTCTTCGTCGGGCCCGGCGCGACTGGCTGCAGCTCGCCTCCGCGCAACGTGCAACTTCTTAGTCTGAACTTGGCCGCCGCCCAGGCGAGTTGTTCCATACCAACACCCTAGGACCGCCAGTGCGAGTTGCGGACACATGCTGCGCAAGTGCATGTAGTGTCTACGAGTCTACAGAAATCACACAGTTTCCAGGAGTGCAGAAAGCCGTCGTTCCGCCTGGCGACACGTCGCTTGGCCTGGCTTCTTGCGCTGTACCTTAAGTAGGTGTTGCACATGACATCGTGAAAGGTTCGATGGAACGTGGGGAGCTGCTTCGCTCTACGGGCGGAAATGCCGCTCGGCCCAAGGGTTCTGAGACGCACCTGATCGCGTGTCCGCTTCTCGGAATTGAGAGATGAGAAGTAGTAAATTGTTATAAATTGTTCTTACATCGAAGCCTTGCAGCATGTGAGAACTTGCCTCAAGCCGAGCTCGGCATGGCATGGATAAAGGTCAGCGGTCAGAGAGACAGAGAGAGCTGCGCGGAAGATTTTTATGTGGTTCGTGTCTGCAGCTGCTGGACTGATGCCTCGCGTCAGAGGCATTCTCTGTGTTTACCCTCTCCAGCGTCTGAAGAAGCAGCAGAGTCTGGTGCAGTTCGGCCTTGCACGGAGCACCGTTGGAAGGCCTTGCGGACTCCATTGTGAACATTGCAGATCACTGCATGGCCATGTCACCAGATTATGCCATGTTCCTGAGTCCTTTGCCTTTGCCTCTGCAAATGGGTGTCCTGCTGGGTCCACAATTTCCCGAACATGTGGGGATGTTGCCCAAGAGTGACCCCTGAGCGACAGCACGTCCGGCATGCCGCAGCTCGAGAAGTGGTTTCAGATCAGTTCAGTCGACTTGTGGTTTGATTGGCCTGCTTTTTCGAGATCTCGAGATCGCGATGCATTAGACCGGTTAAAGAGGTCTGGGCGTCTCCGCCGGGCAGGCAGCCTGGCCTCGCTGTCGGACCCGGAGAGTTTAGAACGGGTCAGGCATTGAAACAGAGAGCCTTTGTCCTCTCCATGATTTTCCATGAAGGCTCCATGCTAGGCCGGGACTCAAGATGCAATCCCCCTGCCATGGCGCAGTCAGGACACCACCCAGTGGACAACCAGTAACTTCGGTGCCTCCAACCAGGCCGGAGCTCGAGCTTTGGAAGAGTCAGAAGGCACTGCGGCGCACTGAAGCGAGACTCGAGTCAGCTCCCGCAGGCACAGACCACTCAGCGAATGGATCAGTTTTTCCGCTGAGAGGGAGGCTTTATCGCCAGACGCAAGAGTGGACAAGGCAGTCCTCGTTTCATGTTTCACTTGGCACTCTGCATTTCGTCTCAAGGACATGCAGGTGCCTGTCTAGGCACACTCCGCCGAGCCGAATGCTAGGTGCTGGCAGCGTGGCCTGCAAAAGGGCAGTCTTCGAGCTCTGATCTAGGGAAGGTGCCGAACACAACTCACCAAACTTCACGGAGCTGATGTGACTGTCAGGTTGCAAGAATGGCCTTGGGGCTTGTCACGAAGTCTGCAACCTGCGTAATCACGGGCCTAGGAATGTGCTTGGCTTTGGTGATCCCTCCGCGTTAATGTTACTTTTCGAGAGGCTGCCCTGCATAGGGTGCTGCAAACACCGCCCTTGATGCCGTATTGTCGCACGCTGAACACTGGTTCCTTGCAAGCAAGGGTACTGCCTCGGGGCGGTGGTAATTTCTCACACACTTAATGTGCAGAAGCTGAAAGATAAAGTGGACGGTTTCAGAAATTGTCGAACATGTTGTTGCAGTCGGTGTTTGTAGATGGTTTGAATGAGGTGAGGCCGCCATAACATGACGAGCGTGAAGCAGCCTTGAAGTGAGGGTAGAATCATCAGCCCCTTTCCCCAAGCCCAGCTTGGCCAGCTGAAGACTGGGACCCGCACATGACATGCTTGTCCTGTTCGGACTGCTTCTTGCTGTTTCGCCGCGCGCTTACTGTTGCAGCTCGCTGGCATGAAGACATTGCATAGACTGAGCCAGCTGGCACCGCATAGTCTGGATTCACGGTGCAAAGATTCTGCCAATGGCACCTCTCATTCAACACCCACTCCTTCGGCATGTTGAGGTATTGCCGTTCCTCCACTTCCAGCACCGGAAGTGGTAGGTGCCTTGGCCGGCAATTGACCCGTTTCAGCGCCTGGCGCGGCTCACATCGAACATGCTTAAACTGTGACCAGATCAGTGAGGGACACAATGACATGTCTCGATTGTTGCGGTATGCAGCCTGCAGCACGGCACTGCAGCTTCATCGCTGACTGGAATATGTAGACTGTAGGAGGCTAGATACTGCTCTTGTCGATCTTTGTCCCCGCTTGGCTATGGCACCAACCTATGGCTCTTACTGGTGACTTGAAATTAGTTGTGAATCTGACAACTTCGCTGTGCAGGGCTGCAGGGTCATGCCGACCGCTCCCCTGGGGCTGCAGGTAGCGTGGACGGTTACACGCACTTGCGCGTCCACGTGCGGGAGGTTCAAAAGCAGCACATAGCGGGTGACCCTTGAACACGGCGGATTCCAGGACTTGGCGCTCTCAGTGCTCGAGGCCTCCCTCCCAGAGCAAGACGCTCGCCTGCTGCCGCCTGCTGTGCCAGCTCTCCGCTTTTTTGGGGAGAGACTGGCTGCAGCTTAGGAGCGCCTCGTCGAGGACGCGTTGGAACAACCCATTGCCTCTGCAGGAAGCAGCTTGCCTACCGTTTGGCATGCACCCGCTTGCTGCGGAAACTAAGCATGCCGCTGCAAGGCGATCCGTACGGTCTGGTGCTTTGGCCAGCGGCGCAGGTTGTGGCAGCAGCCTTGATTGGCCTCCTCGGCACTTACGGGAAGGCTGGAATTGCGCCATGAAGGACAGAATGCCTGTTGCCGTTGCTGGCCCTGCAGAAACGCCCCGCGCGTGTGGTGGAACTCGGCGCCGGAACAGGGCTGTGCTCGTTGGCTGCGGTGGCTACAGGGCACCAGGCACTAGCGACGGATTATCGTGAGGAGCCTTTGGCACTCCTGCGCCAGGCCAGGCCACTTGCTCTAGAAATCTGAATGTGCTGCTGCATGTTAGACGTAACGGATTGTTTCCACTCTGCGCGCAGCACTACAAAGACAAAGCCAGCACGGCGAAGCAAAGTATTTGCAGGCCGCGGCCCTCAATGAGAACCAGCTCAGCAAAAGGCTGCCTGTGGATACTGCGCTGCTAGATTTCACGAAGGAGGATGTGCCAGAAGCTGAAGCTCAGACGAGTATCAGATCCTCATCGAACAGCCTCGTTAGAGGGTCACGTAAGTTCCTCGCCTAGGGCCTCAGTCATTAGATGTCATTAGAATCAGAATAGCCATGTAACTTACATCTATTTTTTGCAGCCTTGAAGCAGTGCGAATTCTACAGAAGTATCATCGACTGCCTTGGAAGCATTCAATGTTCAAAGCCTTCAAAGCACCGAAGCAAGAACAACATTGCTGTTGCAGAGTTGAATGCACTGAAGCATACACATACAGCACTTGTTTTGAACATAGAGACATGTCAATGTGAGACATGGCACGTTTCACAATATGTGCTGCAAGAGGTTCAACCCGAAGCAGAAGTTGCGAGCCTGTAAAACCCAAACTTCACAACTTGGCACAAGCAACGTGGACTGGAGCGGCGAAAAAATACCCCTTTCACCAGAATGGCCAGACCCCCTTATCTCGATGCGAGAACGAGGGCTAGAATGCTGGGAAAATGAACACACGGCCCCGGTGCTCTCATCCAAGGACGTTGTGGTTGCAGCAGACCTGCTGTACTTGCGCTCAACATCACAAGCGCTTGCAGCAGGACCAGTGAATGTCTGTGTGAAGCCTTGGCCACGGAAGGATTGTCCATAGGTTTTCAAACTGGTGCAGGCCCATGTGGTTTCTTGCGACATGTTATCTTCGTGCGAGCTTGTGACAAGGGCTCAGGGCCAGAGCTTGCCCTTACATTGCTACACCAATTATCTACAGTACAGCACTGGTCATCCGGTCATACTCGCGTTTGCATGCATTAAATCGTCCCTGTCGCCATGGCAGGATGTCTTGCTGCCCTGCGGCGAGGTGCCCAGGTCCTGGTTGGAGTTCCGTGGTCGCACGTATGTAAAGTACCTGCCGCGGGAAACAGCATGTGGTAGCCTTGCCATGATCTGCACACCAGCTGAGTCAATTCTCAGCGGCTTCGGACCCAGATCCGAAAAAATGATGTCAGGATACCGGGCGGCCTGGGCGACCAGCGTTCCTGGACGTGCTAAAACAAGAGCTACGAGGTCATGTCAGTAAGAAGCGAGTAGTACAGGAAGTGAATATGTGCTGAAGATGTGATGGTTTGAGCTTTGAAAATCCGGAGCTCGCAAGAACGGGCGCAGTGCTGCATCTGGCTTCAGCCCCGGGAAGGCAACCACTATCCTAGCGATCAGCACGCTCAGAAGACCTAGGGTTGTGGGTTACCGCGCAGCTGACATGACTCGTCATGTTTTCCTGGCTGCTTGTGTCCAGGCGCTGCCCGGCAGTTTCGCCCTGTGCAAGGATGGAGTCTGGTGAGCCCACGGCCACTCCGCATCAGCACAGAACTTCACGGCTTGGTCGTTGACACTTTGCAAAGCAAGGGCAGTGCGGTCGCACGGGGACCGATGATATGCATTCCCTGCAGTGTATCAGTGTATTCGTCCGTCAGACATTTGAGGCACGAGCTGATCTCCACGAGCCAAGCTCAACCACGCACCCATGCAGCAATTTGGAAGGGAGACCAGCCTAGTGTGGTGGTTGCAGGCAGTGGGAAAAGTTGCTGAGGACTTCTCAATGTGGGGTTGCTGCACCTGACGCCTGCAGACCTTGAAAATTCACCGCATCAAGAAAGGGAGATTTGCACACATCAGGCAAGCTGTGAGGCACCTGCCTGCAAGTGGTAGCATCATCGGTAAAAATCTGCAGAAGACGGCAGCGAACCTCTGCTTTTGCTAGGATTTGCTCGGCAGCTGCACTAAGACACCAGAATTGCATCAGCAAGATTAGCAAGCTGTGCAGTAAGGATGCTTGAGGACAGAAGAGAGACGCCAGACAGCAGACGTACCATTCTTGACACTGCTGGCGACTCGGCCATGGAGCTATCGAGCCGGCCCAGCGCGGGCCGCAGGCCCACTGGGCACCGGCTGCCCAGGCTGCCCAGGATCAGGCTGAGGCTGGCGCTGCTGGCTGCTTTAGCGGCCTTGTCAGCCTGGCGGCCCGACATGCACTTCTCGCTCGGTGCTCCCCCGAGGGTTCCTGCATTCGTGGTGTCACATCGCATGTTCGACTTTGCAGACAGCAGCAGCTATTGAGAGTCAAGAAAAGAGGGGCCGCATAGCACGCTTATCCACTTATCCATTACCTACAGTATGCTGGCAATTCGGTAGCCGAGGTCTCGAAACCAACTTACCCCCACGTTCTCTCGCACACCGACCTCGCGCCGTGCCTTGGAGAACAAAGCTGTCAATGAGGGCCTTTGTCGGCAGAGTTGCTTTAGCCTCTGGTGCTTGTGCCGAAGGGTTTCTTTCAGAGCCAGAGGTGCCCTCCTGGCTCTCGCCGCGCCTTTGCCTGCGGCTGCGGCTCCGGCTCCGGCCTCAGGGCCCCAGGTTCGACGATTTTTGCAGCCGTGAAGTTGTGTGGAGTTCCAGTGTCAACGACTGTACGAGGGGTGTGGATCTGCTGTGCAACTGTCATGTTAGCTTGCCATAGCCCAGTGCATCCAGCACAGAAGACTAAGACCCGCACGTTGCGTTGCTGTTTGCAGCATAAGCGAGTCAGCCTGCACATGCATCGGCACGCTGTGAACCGGTGGAAGAACCCGTTGGATTTCAGTTCAGGCAGGGGCTGGCAGTCATGCATGAGACAAGGCACTGGGTGACATCCCGTGGGATGAGCCAAAGCGGAAGAAGACACCCCTGCCGCAACGTGGCCTCAACTATGAGAAGCTGCACGACGCCCTCTTCCACAGCTGCACGAGAGACCTAATTGAACCGTTACACAAGCGAGCATGCACAGACGTTCACCAATTGCGTCATGCTGGAAGAAATACTAGCTTGTGTGCTGCAAAAGCGTTCAGGCGTGGCATGAATGGCTCATGGAACATGTCACAATGCTGACGGGACTAGCGAAACCTTGCATAAACTTGCAAGGCAGCTTGCAGAAGAATTCACTCGCGCTTTCCAGCGCACCCAGTGGGGTGTGAATGGACGAGTGGAGCCTCGATACTTCTCTGATAGTTTTGTATTTCGTGGCTTGGCAGGGAATTCGGCTTCGCTTCGATGCATCAGCCACACAAACCGTTGTTTAGACGGCACTTGCATCTTCTGCTTCGGCTGCCTGTCATACGAGGCGATCCAGATGTGACAACAAATGGTATTCGCGAATACGCCAAGGGCACTGGCACTGTACTGTCTGGCTGCAAAGCCGATGCTGTCGCAGCTTGGTATGGGACCATATGAGATGGGACCCCTTGCATGGCTCCAGGGCGCGTTTCAGGGATCTTCGAGTTGAGACCATCGATTGTGCCACCTCCGTGCAGCTGGATGTGCCAGACGCAGCAATGCCGCATTCGGTCGCCAGGTAGGTACCTCTCCATGGCTTAGCCGGTCGTTACACGGCTTATAAGCTGGTCTGCCCCCCTCTGCATTCACATTCCAGCACGCTGGTGCATGATCTGGACTAAGTCTGGTGTATGAAAGTGTTGGGCTGCAAGACTGTCGCAACTGTTCGCCCCAGTAGCCTCTGTTCCTTTCCACGGACAGGGCACCGTTGGGCTGAGACTGGCTGAGTACAGTTGCTACTGCAGCATCTCCGTGACAGAGCGCGGTCGGATTCAGGGAGATATCGCTCGCAGGCTGTGACAGGCGGATGAAAAAGTCCAGGCGGATCGGTGCGGCGTAGCAACTCTAGTCCCACCGTACCGGATTCCCGTTTGGCTCCGTGCTTGGCGGAACGTGTTGGCAAGTTGTGGGCTCGGCCATTCGTGGCAGAGCTTCCCGGAGGATGCGTCACGACGTATCGATTGACGCAGTTCAGGTGCTTGTGCCTGCGTACATCTATAAAAAGACCTGAAAAGCAAGCTGTGCAGTGACCAAGTTCACTGCACAGCTCTTAAAATTATCGTGCGGGGACATCAATTCCCAGGCATTCGGATGCGCAAGATGATGCTCTTCCGGTCAGGGCAGGTAGCCGGTAGGTGGCTGTGTCCTGGGCACATCCTTTGTTCGTAAGACCTTGCTTTCAGTGACGGCAAAGATGGGTGCAGATGGCGATGGTGCACAGATGTGACACGACGAGTTGCAGGCAGTGGGGGGGCGGGGGCGGAGTTCCCAAGCGATGACATGGACGTAGGTGATGCTGTCGTCGCTTTATCACATTTCGATGGCCCCCGATGGCCCTGTGAATCACGACATGGAGACTGAAGGCCATCGGGTCGTTTGTCGCCACAACTTTGTCAATGTCTTCGGCATGGGCTTATTGCTGCAGGAGTTGTGTGATGTGACTTCGCGAGTTTGTAACAGTGCCACTGCTTCTGGAGCAGTTCATGCTTGGAGACGACTGCCGTGCTTAAGTTACGGCCAGCAGGGCAAAGCAATGCATGCGAGAAGTTGCGACACCGACCGAGGATGTCCAGATAATCGAGCCGGACAAGTTTGCAATTCGTTGGCGCATTGAGGGCACGGCGAATGTGCCTTTCCCGGGTCTGAAGATAAAGCCGTACATCGCAGCTCGCCGATGGAATATGAGGGCCGCACCTTATCCACTTCCGGGCTTGCTGCAAGAGCTGTAAACCGTTTTCCTCCGCACCCCTGAGAAGCATCCGTGTCCAACCTCGGCACTGATTGAGCACCCCCCCCAGCGTCCTATTCCAAGCAAACCATGTGTCAGGTCACCAGTACCTTCACCGTGAATGAAAATGGATTGGTGGACTCCGAAACGGAGCTTTGGCTCAATAGATGGGAGGGAACGGACATGAGCGGAGGAAGCAAGAGTGACCTTCAATTTTGTCTCCTGGATGGCTGTTGTTTTCCAGTGCTTTGTATCGGGTGGCGTGTATATGTGTGTATGTGTGTGTGTATATACACACACATATATATATACATGTATTTGTGTTTATTTGTATGTATGTATGTATGTATGTATGTGTGTGTGTGTATGTATGTATGTATGTATGTATGTATGTATGTATGTATGTCTGTGCTAGTTCCCCCTACACCTCGCCTGATGCGTCGAGTGCGAGTGCCAAAATGTATGTATGTATATATACAAGTTTGTACTCTTTTTTTGGCAAACTCTTTACTGCGTTTGTTTAGTCCGGCGGGTTTGTTGGTTTCATTTCCTTTCTACTGTACTACTACTGTACAGCACCAGGCCTCAGACTTGGTCGATTGTGGAGGGGGAGTGTGGGAGTGCAGGTTGAAGGAAAAGTGTTGCAAATGAAGCGTTTTTGGTCTTGGTAGTTATCTTGGAGTAATCCGGGCTTGAATTCGAGCTTCTGGTGAGGCCCAAACTAACAGCTCCTCTACCATCACTGTATTACTACTGTACTGTTGCAGTACTACTGTACAGGACCGGGCGTCAGACGTGGTCGATTGTGGAGGGGAGTGTAGGTTGGAGGAAAAAGTTAAAAATGAAGGTTGTTTTAGTCAGTCAGTGATCTTGGAGTGATGGTCTCGAGCTTTTGGTGATCCCAAACACCCCGTCCCGGGCATTCGCGGAGCCCCGCAGACCCTCCACCCAAGCCCCCCCGAACCCCTCGGACCCCCCAAAACTTTTTCTTTAAGTTGGTCAAGCCCACCCAGACCCCAAGCCAACCCAAGCCCACAAATCCTCAATAAGTCACAGGTAACGTTTTTCACCCCTGGCGAATGGTCGAAGGGGCGGTGCCCATTAAACCCGCAACCACATTATCTAGTTTTCAACTTTCAGCAGTGTAACTAGTTTGTGCGCTTTTCTCTGGTGAAGGATGCGTTTTCCATACCGACCTGGGACATCCTGCTGTCTGCTCTCACTCCGGGATTGCCATTCCTGGCCCCTCCTGAGCCGCCGGTCGCATCGCCGTTTGCATAGCTGGAAAGCAGGCTCTAGGCCTCGAGCACGGTGTGCAGTGCCCTGCTTCCGCAAGCCCAAAGCGGCCACAGTCTGGCTCGTCGAGACTTGCCTGCACACGAAAAAACCCATCGGGTCCAGCTGCAGCAAGACCTTTGCGAGGTTTCAGCTTACAGCCGATGCTTCTGTTGCCCAGATGTGCTTGGCTGCAGCACTTGGCACCAACGCGAAGAAGTGCTCGCATGCAAGCAGCAGAAGCCCACACCGTTTCAACTCTGATACTGGCCCCTTTCTTCGCTTTTGCCACTGGTTCGCGACAGCAGCCGCCATGGAGTGACCTGAGTCGTGGAGTCCGTGACTCGCCAGCTGCAAGTGCGGTATGGCATTACATGCCCCTCGCTGACATCAGTCTGAGCCGAAGACGCCTATGAGCGTGCATGTCAATGTGAATGAGTGTGAGAGAGGCTTGGGCACGTTGCCTTCTCATTCAATGTTAAGCACTTGTTCTTCCGTGAGACGCCCTGTGTGAGGACTGACACTGAAGAAGAGCTTGCTTTGGTCGAGTGGGTTAATGCTTGCGCCGTGGTCGCACGTGCATTGCCTATGTCCGGCAATGTGGCCCATCCCCGACACTCAGCGACTGCCAGGCTATCCCGACGCAGAGGCGGAGGACTTTGACGACCTTGCGGACGGTTCAATCCTGGCCGCTCCTTGACTGTTTTTGTTATCGTGGTGGCCAGGCGAACTACCGCTGGGACCGACAGTCGCAGCCCAGACGGCCGCTCTGATGCTGCAACCGTCGCTCAGGATGTGTTGCAGCTCTACGCGCCGGCTGTTGATCCCTCCAATAGCGCAGCAGGCTCCGCATGCGGATCGCTCCTACACACAGACCCCGTTGCACTCCGCGCCTAGGCTCGCGACGTGCTGCCGTTGCTACCAGTATAATTTTCTCAAGCACAAAGGGCTTTCGCAAGTAGGACTGCGCCCTGAAAGAACCTGAACAACACAACCAGACAATCTCTTCTCCCTGTCAGGGAGCGCCAAGCTGCTCCATGGCTGTCTCACTGCTTACTTCGGCTCTCGGGTGGCTTTGCCCAGGCAGGGGCCTGCCAAAGAAAGCGAGGCCTTTGGCATCACAGCCTGACAAGCTTTTCTATGCTCTAGGCAAGAAATACGCAAGAAATTCTTACCCGTGGCTCGTCACAGTAGCATGGAGATGTGGCATTCCGGAGTTGACGAGTATGTTGCTTGCTGTGCTACTACACTTGTTCTCGGCAAGGCGTCACAAGGTGAAATAGCAGAATAAACCTGAGACATGCCTGTTGCGAATCTTCTGCAAGAAAAGCGGTGAAAATCCATGCGTTAGAGCGTTTCGGATGACTTCGTCTGGGCTTCCGGTCAGGCTGGCTGGCAACATGCACAACGGGGCACCACGGCCAAGCTCAGCATCGGTCGCACTAAACTGCATTCATTTGGACTCATTATTTTCCATGTGGTCCCAGTCGTCCAGTCGACATTCTCTGAACTGCCTCAATCAAAGTCGAAGCCGTCATCAGCTTCATTGTCGATAACGACATAAGACTTAGTGGCTTGCCGGGGCCATCCAGAAGTCCGGCCAAGACCTTCTGCAAGCCCGGCCTCCTTCGAGCACTTTGTGAAGCAGTCATGCTGGCAGCCGTGGAGGGCCCGCGCAAGGCTAAGCAGCCAGGGCTTTGGTAAGACATGTTCCTGACGTCTTCGACTCGCAGCAGCCTTGCAGGAGGAGGCAATCCAAGCCATCATGAACTTGGAGGAGTTTTGCACTCAGCGTAAGCCTTATTTACGGGCTGCCGCCAGTGCCGCCGACCCCGAAAGCTGAGAGGTCACTATCCAAGGAAGGCAGCAGGCGTTGAAAACAAAATTCCAAGTAAGTGCAGGTTCACAGTGATGCCGGATCACACCCGATTTCAGCCATAGTGCCCAAGC